>CEMG01179763.1:0-10931 GCA_001179705.1 Baeospora myosura
CTTCCACATCCTCCCCTCTCCAAAAGTACAACGTCTCCTAGAATGGGTGAGTACAATGTTCTCCTTTGCTGGTGGCCTTCGTCATCTTCTCGAAGCGATGATAATTTCCATTTACCGTCGAGTGTCGATGTAATTCTCGATGCGATGTGGTCTTTTTTTGTCATAGTTACACTGATCGGTTCTCATTGACCTTTTTGTCATGTATTCTTTGCTCATCAATAGCTAATCATTTCCTTTTTTCCAGCTCTCTTCCCATTGGCCAACATCGGCACGGTCGACGGCTAGCAGCTTGAACTCTTCGTTGTTGGATTGAATCTAAACCGGTCTACACCGTGAGTACTGATGTTTTTGATTTCCTTCCTCGTCTTCTCCTTCCAAGATGAACCTATACAATTCAAACTAGAGTAGCTGAGCGCCATAGGCCCGATGCTTTAAATATCATCCACTGATCCTTTCTTCTCGTCCACATCTTGAGCCTCTTCTCATGCTTACACCTTCCTCTTCAGATGACCTTGACCTATCGACGCTTGCCCACCTCACATCGGTCACTCGCATAGCCCTCGTGAGTACCCTTTCCGTCGCTTTAGATGATGATACATAGGAATTACCGCCTGAACCGTTTCGGCGGCGTTGATGACAATTCCAAGGCTGTATTTATTATAAATATTCTGATCCATCTCTTCTCTTGTGTCTTGTTTAGTTCAACTTTACTGATACCCTCTTCTTCCAGACCTCCCTGCTGTTCCTTAAAAGTGTCAGCACCGCTGTTCGACCGCTGTAATGTGAGTACCTTTTCCTATCCACATCTTGTATGATGTTATATCACGACGGTCTACGTATTACGCTGCCGAAAATGCCCGCCACAGCTCAAAAACTCGGGCACCCCCCTCTGATTCCTTCCTTCTTCACCGATATCATTATAACTATACTGACTATCCTCTCTTCCCAGGGACGTCATTCAACGTACTCGCTCTGGACGTCGTACGCATGCCAAGGCTCTTGAAGAATGGTAAGTCATTCCGTGGCATCTTTTTTTTTGTTCGATGTCCTCCATGTACATACGTTATACGATGATACCTTAGCAAACAAATAATCAACTAGAAGCTGTTGCTGAGCTTCGGCATTGATTGCAAACTATATTCTGAACCCTTTCTCTTGCATCGCGTTTTTCATGGATATTTCGTTGATCACCTTCGATCTTCAGGTTTCGAATTACTCAAGGGACCTCAAGGGCTTATCGTACTATTGCCTTTGACCTGTATTGCTTGGCCTAAGCAATCCGGTGGCTAGCTGATGTTGAATGAATATGTTGTTCGAAGTTCATCCTGAGGCCACTTCTATTTGAGCATCAAGTAAATACGGACTCCATCGTGCGTGTACTTATGAGCGATGGCAACCTCACTGATTACTACGGCCGCCGGCGTAACTGGTGTACTGGGCTCGACACCATTGCCTCAGTTCATGTCTTCGAGGAGCCAGAGCTCATGCCATACGGTGGGGGCGACAATTAATATTATTACTATTAGAGGGTGCGATGCATTATAGGTGGCATATGGTACTTCTCCCAGAGGGCTGAGAGATATATTAGTACGAGAAGATCATCAACCAAGGGTTCAGCACAATCTGATAGACAAAACGACCGTCAGTAGATGCTCCTGCGACAGCCCTGAAGGATTCACGCACCGGTAACAGAATATGGCACCCAGCGACCATAGATACCGGAAGAATCAGAGCCCAATTATATCCTGGTATCTGGTAATTCCACGGAACGGCATTGGTGGTGAAGATGATCATCATAGCGATGCAGGCGAAACAGATGACGAGCGACAACCAGAATCGCTTGAAGATTCGCGGGACTGGTAGATTTGCAAGAGGTCAAGTCAGTTTACTGCGTAGGGCAGGGAAAACGAAGTCGCTAGCGTACCTTCGATCCAGAAGGTCGATTTCTCAACTTCTTTTCCTGTGGATCCCCAAGTCCTGTGGAGAGCGTAAGTCGCTGGGCTCAGGGATGAGTACACGAAGAAGGAGCTTACATATCGTACGAGAACAGATGCGCAAGCAAAGCCGTCGACAGATGGATACTCAATCCACCAAAGAAGAACAAGCTGTCAAAGTCTCGGGCATCAGAAACAGTTCCATGCCGTACGAGGTGAAGATAGCACGTACAAAAATGGGACCCATCTCAAATTCTCCATGAGCGCAGAGAAGATGCTACGCTGACCGAGACGGTACTCCAACAGGGTGAAGCCCACATTCCCGAGTCCGGGGAAGATGACGATACAGGCGAGGAAGATCTCGAAACTGTGCAGGTAAAACTTGTCGACGTTGGGAGCGAGTCCGAGGACGAGGTAGTTGATGATACTTCCGGCTGCAGCGATAGCGATACCGTCTGGAGAAAATGAACCATGTCAGGACTCGGGGTTCGATGTCAGTGCAAGCGAATGCTTACAATATGAGAACATATCTGGAGAGACGTGAACACGATGATGAGTGGATGTAATTTATGAGAGATAAAAAAGGACCTACAAGCCATCATTCCAATCTTGTAGTGCACGGGAGCACTCGACCACACAAAAGTACGCAGCTGCTTGCTGATTGGGCCTTTCGTCACCCATTTGATGAGAGGATTGAAGATGATTTCGTCGCAGCCTGTAACGGGGACTGTCAGCACACAGCTCGCCCTGAGATAAACGACCACGAACCATACGCATACTTCTGCCACCTCGCCAACTCATCCACAACCGTCAAACTCACTCCTTCCTTGAATCCTCCCTCCGAGTACGTCGCCCACCGCAACGCGTAATTCTTCAGGAGTAACCGCAGGGCCAAATCGAAATCCTCCGAAACATTCGTCTCGGACCACTGTTTGGTGACACCCTCAGCGTCGACGAACGCGGCGTCCTGCACGGCGGACCACCGGAGGAATGCATTGTGGCCGACGAAAGGAGCGACCTCGCCGTTGGCGCAGCCGAGAGAGATGCACCTGTTGATGCGGCGCGTGAAGTGGGTGATACCGTTTTCAAAGTAGTGGTGGGCAACCTGCATAACATCTATACACAACATGACTATGAGTGAGCTGTACAGTCGACGGCGGAGGTAACGTTGACATACCGGATTCATGCTGGATGATAGCTAGATCAGGAGATTCGTACATCTCCCTCGCAGCATCCCGGAAACAATCCTGCAAGCATTCATGACTATCGTCCTCGCGGATCTTATGGGCCAACAACGTACCTCTGGCACGATAGTATCCGCATCGATGATCAAGATGATCTCTCCCATCCTCAGCGCCTTGCCATTATATGCCCACGGTTTGTGCTTGAAATCACTCTCCCTAAAGAGCTCCTCCGCCGCCAAACTCATAGCCCGGTCTTCCAACGACTCCCCGAGAACATCGTCCGTCACGCCTTGCGCTTCGAGCTCCGCAAGTTGCTCCTCGAGTTTCAAAGACAGTGCCAGCCCGTAGTTCATGCTGCAAAAATACAACGATACAATACAACCAAGTCAGCACTGATGTGGAACCATATGTGTATGGAATAGGATACGCACTTTGAAGCCTTCTTGAACTTCCCAGCCCGCTTGTACCCATCCGGGGCACTAGACTGCGGGGGACGAGCGACCCAACCGATGTCATGGTTCGCATAGAAGTCAATTCGCTCCTCGCGATCATCATCGTTCAGCAGCTGCAATCCATCGTCACATATGAAGATAGACGACGTCCCGCCCTGACGGGCATATGTCTGCATCGCCTTCTTAACCGAGAAGATGGAGGGTGCGCTGTAGACCCGCGTTAGTTGAAAATGAGACTACGAAATGGGATAGGGGAAAGGAGGAGGATAGGAGACGTTACACGTACATGGTCTGCTCCAAGCTCTCCTTATACACCGGGAGCTGGATGGTGATATGTGGGAGGTTCTCGTCTACCTCTGGGTTCGGATCGGGGCGGATAGCAGAGTAGTATGCAGAGTTTTCGTGGTATTGCGAGACAGGGCCGAGCCTATATATCATTTTTGGAAACACGCGCTGTCAGTTTGACGTGATTGATAATGCTTGAAGACACAACATACACCAAGGAAAGATTCCCGACGAGCTGCAGGCAGAAGAACTGGCAGAGAAAAACATAAGCATAATGCGGAGCCTCAAGTCAATAGAATACTTGCTATCGACACACAAAACACAAAAGGCAGCGTCGCGCACAGCGCAAAGCGGGACGCATCCCCATCCAGAGCGTATTCCTGCAGAAGGACGGAGATTCCGGAACCCACGAAATCTACCACGACAACAAGTACCGTCAAGGCGTGACTAACGACCAGGAGGAGAGACGGATACGCACAGGCAGCAAGACCACACCCTAAACCAGCGTAGAACGGCCCCAGCAATACAAGCTTCCTCTCCTTTTTCACCCCCTTCTCCGCATCACCGGGCACTGGAGGTTGTAGCTTCCAGCTCCACCAACGTCTCTTATGGAAAGGTGTGGTCGCCATCCTCGCTGCTTCTGCGTCGGCCTTCTCCTTCTTAGAGAGCGAAACGAGAGGGACACTGGTCGTTGACGCGGCCAAAGAGTTCACATTCGTCGTGTAATTGGACGATGCGATGGATGCGTTCCTGGTAGGTTTTTGAAGCCGCCACATGAGCTTGATGAGCTTCTCCTCGAGGTCCTTGCATAGCGGGATAATGTGGTCGAGGTCGTTCTCCCATACAATCAGGGCGCTCTCATCACGCTGACGAAAAACAGGTTTGGGCGAGTAATTAAGGAAGTAGGAGGGGTAGGAGACTTACGATGAAAGCTCCGCATTGGTCTTTGTGTGCGCGGGGAAGGTCTCCGATGGTTTCGAGAATTTGAATTCGGGTGTTCACATCAATGTACATGGAGTCTTCCGTGGGTGGACTGTAGAGTGGATGATGAGAGGTTGGACTTGTAGCCTTATTCATGATGCTACTCACGTTTTGTTCAGCGCTGCCTGGACAGCAGCTGTGCGAAGCTTGACGCCGACAGCTGGGTTGAGCGCTCGGACTGCCGCCTCGAATGGGACGAGGCTCTCATTCTCGTAGGGGAAGACACGGTAGAGGCCATCGTCGACCCGGAGACATACGCCAGTGGTGGCGGACTCCCCGTCGGCCTTGATCCAGTTGCTCGCCTGGCTACTGAAATCTACGGAACACCGAGCATCATTAGACTCAGTGCAATATGGTAGAAACAAAATCGATACTCACATATGTGTTGAATCAACGCATCGTACTCGTCGTAGTCCATTCCACAATGAAAACTTGCTCTGAAAGCCGCGCGTCGGAGGGAAAGAACTTAGGAGAGGTAGAAGGCTGCCCAGTGCCGTAGTAAAAATAGTAGGTGGGTTATTGCGGTCTAGACAAGGGCATTGTTTCACGGATATGTTTCAGGTGGTCAGTCAGTGAAAAACGGATCGAGTCGATCGACGGAACGGGAGGGATGGCGGATGTAAACTGGGCGATCGCGAGAACTGGGCGAGAATTACATGGGCCTCAGAGAAAAGTAAAAGCTGCGTTGAACAGGGAATCACTTAGGCGCCAAGTCCAGGGCTGTTCGATGCCCTGAAGGACATGTTTCAGCAAAATATACGGTGAAGAATGTCAGACAAGAAACAGATCTTCAGAGCGGATGAACTTGAAGTCAGGAGGCAAGAGGCGATTGATTAGTCAGCGGCCAAACCCCTATTGAGGTGGCGGAGCCGGGAGGCGTCGCGAAAGGGTCGGACGCTTTTCATCGACTTTTCAACATCATTACTCTAACATGCTCTGGCGCTGGAAATCTATGGGTCCCAATCAACGTACGATGATATGACGACTATGTCGAGTTCAACACGTGTAACGGGGGGTACTAGGGGTGTAATGGTGGTGAGAGTTGCGACTCCTGACCCCCCATTTATTGCTCGACGAACTTGCTGCGGCGATCCGAGGGCGGATGCATATGGAGGATATTTTCAGACAACCGCTTCGAATTTGTCGTTATGAGTTAAGAAAGGAGCTCTCGGGAGTAGTGAGCGAACCACATCAACCAAGAGTCTCTGCCTTGTCCCAATCGCCAACTTCTTGTTCAAGTCCTCGAGGTATGAGCGGCCCCATGGATTACGACGAGTACGATGCCCTTATTCAAAACATATGTGAGTGCAATATGCATGGTTCCCACTGTCAGGTCCCTTGACTGAGGTTCATGCTCTCAGACAGCAATACTCAAGGCGACAGTTGGTTCAGACCACCCGAAGACACTGCGTGCACAGGCGTTTGTCTGCGCGTAGACGAAGGACTCTATCGTGTCTTTCCTTACGAAAACGACGCCTTAATTCCCTTCGAGTTGGCTGTACGTTCTTTGAACCCGGCGGTTGCCGTCAAGGTTCGCAGTGCTGCTGTTCAGGCAGCCTTGAGTAAGACGTACGTCCAAGGTGGCGAGAATACGAACTGCACAACCGACTCATCATTTACTTAACTTAACTTCGCAGCCCAATTACCGACAACTCCATATACCTCGACGTCAACACTCGCATTCAAATCCTGGAGACCATAGGAGACCTTCACATGGCTCAGAAGGACCAGTGTGGAGCCTTTATCGTAAGACTTTGTCGCATATCAGCATAGCCATCCCATTGATTCGCCATTTGATATCTTACAGCGCGACGAAGGAACTCTGGTTATCTGGGAAGACGATCTCGACCACATTCTTCCCATCTGCAAAGATCTCGAAGAAAAGCTCATTAAACTTATATGGCGTCTCCGCAAGCCCACTCGCCATAATTCCGATGGGTCAATGAGCTCTTTCCGGTCCTCCGTCGGCTCAGACAGCACTTCTCTGACATCAGTCGACGAGAAACTTGAGCTTGCGCAGTCTGCGCTCACTGAAAGCAAAGTGTCGAATGTGAAGGGGCCTGTCCAGCCAAATAGGCATTGGTGGAGCTGGAAGTTGCGGCCCATGACGACAACTGATATAGAGACGGGAAGATCAAAGACGAGGAAGACAGTTTTGCTTGGGCCGATATATGTGGGGGTTGGAGCTGGCGCCGCTCTTTGTAAGTACCCCTTCTCTCCTTTTTCACATAAACATAAATTAACCTGTTGCTGCGCAGATTTTTCGGCCACTGGGCTTGCTGTTCTTTTGAAAGAATTTGCTTTAGATGGGGACTTTACGCGATTCGCACTATGCGCCACGCTGCCTTTCGTTCTCTGTGTCTCGGTGGTGCGTATTTCTTTGGCCAACGTCCCAGGCTGCTTCTCACCCCTTGTCATCCAGTTTTTCTGTCTTCAGCTCGTTGGCAACATATCCTTGGTGTGCGTTGTTGCCTCCCTATTGCAATCGGTGTCCGGTTATGTGTATTGATGGCTCTCTACGTCTACTTATTATAGCCTTGGTCCGGTTTCCCAGTATCACGAAAACTCCAGATATTACTCTGCGGTTCGTCCCGGATCAAACCCAGAGATTGACCAGAGCCTTCCACACGTTACCATTCAACTTCCGGTATACAAGGAGAGTCTAGAGCAAACGATGTACGTCTCTTCGTCCTCACGGTACACTTTACTTTTTGACGTTTGGTTCCTTGCGTCAGTGCCCCTTCGATATTTTCGCTAAAGAAGGCCATGCAGACGTACGCCAGGCAAGGAGGGTCGTCCGCCATCTTTGTGTGTGATGATGGGCTACAGCTGCTCGACGACGATGATCGAGAAGAACGGATTTCTTTCTACGCCAACCATAGTATCGGATGGGTGGCAAGACCAGCACAATCGAGCGCTCCCGATGGGTATAAACGTGCCGGTCGATTCAAGAAAGCCTCGAAGTGCGTAGTTCATAATTGCCCTAGTTTCGCCCTGTTTGCTAATCGACATGTTGACTATCTAGTCTCAATTACGGTCTAAGCCTTTCGCTGAAACTCGAGAAATATCTCGCCGAGCTTGAGGCGCATCAGGCGACTGAAGATGTCCTCGGCGAGTCGTTGGAGGATCGTGCTATGAATTTAGCCGCGGAGGAGCTCTTCGCAGAGAGCAATTTCAAGCATAAGCCGTGGGCTTACAATGGGAAAGCGCTGCGGGTCGGAGAGATAATTCTGATCATTGATGCTGATACTATTGTGCCTGAGGTCAGTCTCGCTTCTCTTTCCTCGCGCCTGCATATACCGACGCTAATATCGATTGACCGGTAGGATTGCTTCAGAGATGCAGCAAGAGAGATGGGGGAGTCTCCTGAGCTGGCCATCATACAGCATGAGTCGGGTTTGTGCATGTATATTCGTTAGAGAATATTTACTCACACATTTCCTGTAGACGTCATGCAGGTCGCCCACCATTTTTTCGAGAACGGAATCACCCACTTCACACGTCGAATCAACAAATGTATATCCCTTGGCTGTTCCAACGGGGAAGTAGCTCCGTTTGTCGGCCACAACGCGTTTCTTCGGTGGTCCGCCGTCCAGGAAGCGTCGTTCATCGATACTGATGGCGTTCGCAAGCAATGGTCGGAGGCTAATGTTTCGGAGGACTTCGATCTGGCGCTAAGACTGATCCTGGACGACTATACCATCAGATGGGCGACATATTCGAACGGGGGTTTCAAAGAAGGTGTCAGCCTAACCGTCGTGGACGAATTGGCGCGGTGGCAGAAGTACGCGTATGGTTTGTCAAGCTTTTTCAGTCCTGCGAGCACTAGCTGACATCACCGCCAGGATGTGACGAGATCATATCTAACCCGCTATATAAATGGCCAACTCATGGTCCGATCAACAAGCAGTTGCGTATTTTCCTATGGTCGAACGCTCCTGTTCACTACAAGATCAACATGCTAGCTTGTTAGTCCTTTGAATATCCTTGCTGTTTTTATCGCTCATCGATGACTTTCAAATTCTTTTGTAGATATGTTCTCATACTGTGAGAGAAGCGATTTCTCCTGACCCTCACCATGTTGCTGACAGACTGTTGCTCTTAGACGGGATCGCCATCGCAGCACTCGGGAGCATTCTCAACTATCTCATCCTTGGGCTCGCTCCTCACGTCGATAGGTTTTACCTGCACAGCTTCGAAATCCTGTTGGCGTGTTTGGTGGTCTTTCCCGGCCTCGGAAATTTGGGGTACACCGTTTTGGAGTACCGCCTTGGTCACCGCAGCATCTTCGCCTCTGCATTCGAAAATCTGAAATGGGTACCATTCTTGTAAGTGCCGTGTCTTTACCAGCTGTCACTGAAATGTGTCTCATGCGGGGTTGGGACAGTTTTTTCTTCTTTGGCGGGCTGAGTATTCACATCTCGATGGCCTTGCTTGCACACTTGTTCTCGTACAATATGTGTGTTGCAATCTTCTTTCTCTCCGGGTCGATGGCTGACATTTGTTCTCAAAGGACATGGGGATCAACCGCCAAGGAAGTAGAGAAATCAACCTTTTGGGTTGAAGGTACGCATGTCCCACAGCTCTTCACATATCACCTCAACTTACGAGATCACACTCTCTAGTGCCACGGATATTCAAACGTTTCTGGTTCTCCCTGGTCATCTGCTTCCTTTGCATTGTCATGATGATCATCTTCAACACTGATCTAGTGCCTTGGGATTGGCAGATAGCAGGATGGAACTGGGCGTTGATCATACCACTTTCATTTGTCGTTGCATGCCATATATTGCTACCGGTACGTTCTCAATGACCAATTGGGCGTTGAAACTGAATGCTTACGCACCTCTTTTCAGATCGTGCTCAATCCCTGGTTAATGATATTTTCTTATTAGGTCGAGTACTACTGTGCCATTGATTGTGACTTGTTCAAGTTACCTTCGATTGTACTTCCTTGGAACATGGCGCATTGAAAAAAGCGAGCAGTTTCTTGGTTACGTCTCAAAACGTCAGAGACAATCTAGCCTCAGCTACTACTACTACTAGGGATTTCCAGCTTCCAAGGCCCTTCACGCGTTTCATCGTCGATCCTCAGCTGTGGCCTGGCTGTGGCGTAAGGTAAGAGAGCGTAAGGTCGGCTTGGGGTGCCTGGCTTGGCATACGACAAGCTGCTCAGCTCTGCTCAGACATCTGATTATTCGGACCTATTCAGACCTGTGCCTTTCTGGCACAGCCACACGGTTACTTGTGGGATGCGGTTACCGGTCACTCGTCGATCGAACACCTCCTGAGTGAGTTTCTTGATGAGCCCAAAAGTTTTCGCAAATTGCAATCATTGGCATGGAGATTTTGGGCGGATTTCGACGTGTTTCACGGCACAACATTTTGCAAGCTTCGGAGGGAGCTAACCCAGAAGGTTTGAAACAGTACCTATGTAGAAACTGAATGGTCTCTCCGAGTCCTCTTCTCATTCAACACTCCTTACTCCATAATTCGATGCGATTTCCGACATTTCCGACGAAGCCTTGCTCAGGAAGGTCTCAAGTTTTTCCAGTTTCAACTGTCCACTCTAGCAAAACCACCACTGTAATATGACTGGAAATGGGACTCATCATTTGTGACGTTCAAGAGGGTTGAAACGGATGTCCTGACTCGTACTTAACTACAGCAAATGAGATCGACCTCGGCAGCCCCTTCAGATTCTGTCCGCAAATTTAGTGCACGGCTTTCGGGAAACCTAAGGGACGTCTGAGAGTCATAATCTGCACACTCAACATTGAACAGCAGTCCATAGCTCAAAGCGCAGGATGTATCATATCATTGCATTTGACTACATGCACACGCGTGTCCATAATTTCTTACCACGATGGCTGACATCGGCTTACAGCGTAGGCCTAATGATGGAATATAAGCGGCGTCGAATTGATAAAGTCAGTCTGTTTCTTGCGATAGTCGTCTGGGATCAGTGTTGTGTTGTCGCCATTGAGCTGCAACACGACCTAGAAGTACCAAATTGAGTTTGATCCAGGCGAAACCAAGTGCCCACCAAGAAAATGCAGACATACCTGGTTTTTCGGGGTGTATTGTGCCCATGT
>CEMG01179782.1:0-13497 GCA_001179705.1 Baeospora myosura
GGACATCGGACCTCAGGGCGGGGGCCAGATATTGCGTACCTAGGGGCCGGGCCAGGATATGGGGAGTACTTGGTTTTTTTCTGGCGAGATGTATCCCAGGATATGGCGTGTGATGAAGTCTGCCCGATATATTCTGCTTTACGCGTCCAGAGGAAGGCAATTTGCCGCGAAAACTTTTCGGTGCTCGAATTAGGGGCTGAGTTAGGTTTTAGTAGGCTCCCCCTCCGAACCAAACAAGGCTGACTAAGCTCAGTTGAGTCTGGCCGTCACGGCGGGCGACACTTCAAAATTGCTTCAAAGTGATTCCTCTCGAGAACACTGATTCCTTGGCCTTCGCGACTGGTTCTGACCGATACTCACCGAATCTACACAGGTAGAATGCTATCTGGGCCCTCGTCCACATCTAGTGATGATCGAAATCAACGTCCCTCTTGAAGATCACTGGAAGACCAGGCGATTCATTGAAAGTCATATCGCGTACTTGCATCATTCTACGAATTGCACGTTATGGAGAACAACTGGGCTTCCGGGGACCGATCGATCATCATTCCCGTCATTATTGTGTTGGTTCGACTCTCTACATAAACCTGGAATGAACTTTCACTTTGCGACATATTTTCAATCTCTCTGCCTCCGAAACACCATTCTTAGATCTTTTGCATTTATTCCCTCCAGCTTGAAGGCCCAGGCGAGGTAATACTCCTTATCCGTCATACCCTCATCCACGTAGTCTAGACGACTACTCCACGCTCCCTCGTTGTGCATTGTCTGAATACACACCATCACAATCTTTAAATGACCCTCTTTTCCACCTCACTCCGGCTCCTGCCAGTGCTCATCATCATCGCTGCCTTGACAAACCCTGTTAAGACAGCTCCTATCGATACATCGCCATCCTTGGTTTCTGAAGTACTGAAGGTGGCGAGTTCAACCCTCATTGTTACAAGTTTTGCGAGGCCCTTGTTGTCATCAATCTCCTCCTCGTCGCCGTCCTTGTCGCGGTTCTCGGCTTTATCAGCAACCTCAATCACTACTTCCTTCCCGGAATCAACGACGTCAGTGGAAGAAACATCTGCAGTCGTGTCCATCACACCCTCAGTGACCATGATTTCTACGACCTTTGTACCATCATTGGTGCCCTCCTCCTCTGACTCGACTTCAGCCCTATCACTAATTCTAAGTAGCAGTGTCTTCTTCTCCATTCCAGAATCAGCATCGAAGGCGGCAGGAACAACTGAGTCGACACTCGCCACGCTCACCGTGCCTTCAGGCTTGTCCTTGACGCCTACTCACGCCTACTCCTCCACATTTCCTGCGCCTGAGTCAGCATCCGCGTCCTTCACACCCTTGGTATCCTCCCCCACTTCCAACACAGTCATAGCGACATCAAGGACGATCATCTTGCTGACCCCAGCAGCTGCTCAGGAGTCGATCCCTCTCTCGTCTGATTCCCAGTCACAGTCTGTTCTCCCATCATCCAAGACCAATCTATCAGACGCTGTTGACTTGCCACCTGCGTCTGCGACTGCCTCCGCGACCTCCACGACCTCCGAGTCCGGCCACGGCCCGGGGAGAATAACATTCTCGTACGGTCCGCCGGTGACGATGCACACCGCTGCTGCTGCAGCGTCGAGTTCCCCTGATCTCTCGTACTTGATTACGGCTCCTATTCATGTTTCTGGATAAGCAGGTAGAAGGTCGTGGGTGCAAGTTGTGTGGAACATGATGCGCCCTATGTAGACTGTCACGTTTACACACTGACAGTACCTCAATTCCGCGAGGTTGAACTCTTTGTTTTGTTACGATACAGTATAGTCGCCCATTAGCTGTAACAGCTATACATGACAGTGACTTGCCATGGTGCTACGTAAGACATCTCCACTTATTCATGACATGACGGGAGATGTTGTCCGAACTTCGACGAAAACTTGAGCGCTGGTATGGCCCCTGATCGGCCTAAGTATTTGTGCTACAGCGGAAACAGCGGAAATCCAAGGCGCAGAGCGGAGTTACAGCATCCCAGAGTTATCAGGGCAGTCCGCAGCACAAGTATCTAGCCATAGAAGAGCAATCGAACAAAACTTTACATAGAGAATGCAAAAAGGCGATTACTATCCGTCTTCTTCTTTCTCTCTACCAAGCACCTCTGCCAACCTTTCTTTGACATTGCCGCAATCCTCCTGGAAATTCCAGGCGGAGAACTTGCGACACACAGCTTCAGCATCCTCGAGATCTAGTCGTTCGCTCTCCGTCATCTCTTCGTCAAGAAGCTGCCCAATTTCATGTGTCGATATCAAGTGGCTGCGTAGCATATGCCAAGGATCAATCACCACACCTTTGCATCTATGAAAAGACTTTACAAACCTCACATACTGCGCCCTCCGAACGATGCGGGTCGGTACACCAAAAATTTCCGCACATTTAGCGGCATGCGAGTCCAAAGACAGTCCTTCAGCAACCCTGTGCCATAACAGGCAGAAAATCAGCCTATCCGTATGCCAAATATGATGCACTCTCACCTATAAAGGTAAGTGATCTTCTCCCCCGGTCCGATGGTTTTCCCGGTGTCCCCTCGTTGAAGCGAGTCACGTCTCGCGGAAGGGGTACCAATCTGGCTCGATTCGTCCAAGCTGGTACTGGTCATGTCCATTCCGGTGCTTGAGGTGAACATGACTTGCATATGCAAAAACGAGATAGGCACAGTTTCCGGGTCGAGTAGGTCTTCTCTGAAGACGTCATGGAAATGAGTTGCAGCCAGGACCTTCGGGCAATCCGGTCCACGGTCCATGAAGTGTTTGAGAACGCCACAGAGCAGCCCAGCACCGTCTATTAATGACGAAAAGGCAAGAAAGATTATCAGAAAAGAACCGAGGGCAGAATGCATGGCAGAAGAGACACATGGATAAGCATGTCAATATGCAATCCGATAGAACCAGGCACAAAGCATTTGTAAAAGAGAAGTCCACGAGCCTGCAGGAAGGGTTCCTTTTCCAAACTCATCCAGAAGAATCAAGGAGCGCCTAGTAGAGTTCCGGAGAGCAAGGGAGACTTGATTGAGGTCGATCATGAATGCGGATTGAACCTAGAAACATCCCAGGAGAAGAGATTTGTCAGAGGAAACTTATTGCTTTGTGAGTTCATAGTCACTTTCGACACTGATTCTCTTGTTGATATGCGAGTGAAAACTGGACCATTGATGTCAGTCAGAAGCAACCGGAGATCCATGAAAGCATACTTTTATCAACGATTCCCAAAGTAGCGGACTCGGCAGGGACGAAGCTAATGATGGTTAGATTGGGAGCTAGGATCATAGAAATTATTTCACCATCCAATCTACAATAAGAGGGTCAGAAGAAATCAACAATGGAAGGTATACGCGTACCTGCGCCATGTATTGTATCATGGCGATCTAAAAAAACTTGTATCAGCAGAAAGGGACAACAAATAAATAACTATAATACCTGCTTCAGATAGACACTCTATAGAGCCGTTAATGCATGGAAGATGCGCGCATGACAATCGAATGACGAACCTTTCCACATGCATTGGCCCCGGTGCAAAGAACGACGCTGTTCAATGTCTCGACATCGTCACTATCGCCAAGACCACTAAACCCTCCTGCCACGCGTGCATCGTTGGGAACGAACGTGTCCACGACCTGCTCTTGTAGAGGATGTCTAGCAACGTATTGAATGAGCCTATCATATTCGGAGAAGGCCATAGAAGATTACCTCCCCTGCGTAATGTCGATTATATTGTCATCGACCATGGAAGGTCGCTTGTAGTCGAATGCTTTCGATGCATCCGCGAAAGCGAGAAGGCAATCAAGTTCGGCACATACGTCGCACGCGTGGCTCATGGCCTCATCGTGTACGAGAATCTCTTCTAGCAGAGCCTGGGTTATCTCGATTTCTCTATCCACGATCAGGGAGTGTAAGTCGCCGATATGAGTGTCCATATCTGGGCAAGTTCAAGAAAGTAAAATTTTGGGCCGAGTTGGTGAAATGACGGCATACCTTGCATTTCTTGAGATTTGAAATAGACATGCGACCTAGCCTGGCTCTTAGCGGGAGGTATGGAAGGGATATTGGGGACAGGAAACCTACTCAGACGAGAACTGACGGGAATGTAAGGCAAAGGTATGCAATATAAGAATGCAAACTCACTTGGAAGCTCCAGCCATCGACGACTTGTATCCCTTCTTCAGATTTCCATTCTTCCAGCATTGGTATACATATGAGAAATCCTTGAGATACATGAGCATTCCCTTGAGCTCGCTGAGCGCATCAGACATGCTGACCAAGTTGTGGGAAGTAAACGATGTTCAAAGACGAAGCATAATCCGGAGATACAGTCTGGCAAATCTGTTCGGCAACCTTTGACTGGTGGGGAATTCATGAGGTCGATTCGTTGCTAGGTAGCATGCTGTCAACGACTCACCAAGACGGAATCGATGCCGTAGTACACATGCTTTCTGTTATCCAATTCCTCGTCAATGTTACGTCGTACGCATGTCCTACCGGCCTCCGTCGATTCCTCCCAATCGATCTGAGCGCGAGTAAATACGAGGACGCTTACACAAGAATTGATACAGCACTTACTGTCTCATTTATCCGCTGGCCCACTTCCCTAAAGCTGGCTATATCCAATGCCGTGATGAGCTGCATGAATTCTTGGATCAGAACTGTCCTTTGGCGTATACGCGTAAAGTCACCTTTCTGACGATATCGACATCACTCGCTTGATGTAATTCAGTGAGAGTATCCTTCAACATCGCGCAGTGAAACGTAAACTTGCAAGACATACTTCAGCACCGATCTAACCTGGTTAATCGTGGCTCGCTAACCTTGACAAGCCCTTGCCAGTCCGCTACTTTCGCGCGGCCGGATCTGAGAATTCCTAATATCCGCGGCACGTTCTTAATGCCCTTGAGATGTCCGTGAAGAGAATTGGACGTCAGTAGATTTTCCGTCCGTAGAAAACACGCCACTGCATCGTGGCGTGTGTTTATCACGGCGAGAGACAGGGAGGGGCGCAGCAGCCACGTTCTGAGGAGTGCCCTGCCCAGGGTGGTTTTCGTGGTGTTCAGAATCCCTGTATGAAATGATGACCTCAGGTGTACCTCGGTCTGATGGACAAATGGCGTACCATATAAAGATAAACCTTCTTTGGTCTTATCAGAATGGACAGAGGCGTGGCTTTCATTCTCAAAGATCTGGAGGGAACTGGAGGGATCCTTGAACAAGGATACAGGAACTGATGAAGCACGTAGAACTCACAACAAAGCGTCCGCGTTTATTTGCATGACTTCGTTGCTTCAAACGGTCTAGTGAGTGGCGGCGGAGTTTTCCGTATAGAAAAAGTCGACTTACAGAGCAAGGGACTCTATTCCGCGCACTTCTAAGCCGCGCAAACCCTCGTCGTCTAAATCATCTACAGCGCGCTCACGTACAAGGTGGTCCAGTAGGCATCCAACCGAGGCAATCTGAGACGGAATAGTTTAATAAGAGAGACGCGAGGAACAAAATTGACACCTACGCAAAGCGGAGATGACTCTCCCGAAGTAAAATTGGATAACCTGATGCCTGCATTCCATCGTTTCATCGTGGGGTCTCCACCGCCTTCTCTGCGCCGCATGAAGTCGTATGCATTCTTAATGTGCGAAGAGGGCGAAGATGAGTCGGAGGAGATTGAGGGTTCAGATTCTTGTTGTGGTAGGTCGGATAACAGCTGAAGCGAAAGAATCCGGTCCCGTCCCTTCATGGGAAGAAATTCTTTGTACGGTCTGATCTGAAATAGGCCTCCCGAGGCTTCCACTGGGAAAATAGGTCAATATATGCGCGCTACGAACGGTCCATTCTACTTACTATAGTCACGAACAACATCTATAAATGCATCGTCTGATTTTGAGCTCGTCAGTAGTATATCCGGGGACGCCTGGTCAAGGACTGGGCGGTGAAGATCGGTTAATTATGACATAGAGACCAAAAGGAGTCTACGCAACTCATTTTCGTCAAGTCAAAATGTGACGTCTCTTCCGTATCCTCCAGAACGTACACCACACACTTCACGGGATCGTAGTACGCGAAACCAACCCGTCCACTGGATATGAAAAAGAAATCAAGCAACGACGAGGCCAGATTCCGTAGTAGACGCACTGCAAGCACGATGCGGTCAAGCAGACCTGAAAACGACAACCATATACGTCACGGATTTGAATTCATGACACAAAAAGCGGAACGAACCTTAGCCACGGCCTCCGAGTCAGCATCCTCTTGAGCAACACTCCCGCTAGGCTCATCAACAGTACTGCCTTCAACAGTACTGGACTTCCCTTCCCAACGGACCCTTTTCTCTTGGCCAGGCGATTCTAGTTGATCATCGGAATCTAGTTCAATTTTCGGCTGTTTGACAGGCCTGGTGGATGGTTCAGCTCTACTTCTCCTTCGTTTGCGGTTCATGAATTTCTTGTTGAAGGCTGGCATTTACGCACGAGTGAGTATAGTTGTTGAGATGGGGGTTTTACTCAAGTCGCGGAAGAGCCTAAGGACCAAGAGGATGGATTGTAATCCAAACAACCTCAAACAACACGTCTCGCGTTCTGGTCACAAAGCACGTGTGACTTCAGAACTCACCTGTTCAAGTTGTCGCCGTCGGACAGTGTCGGACACGTCCTGCGGCAGATCAAGGAAAGTGAAGAGATAATACAGCAAAAAAGCTACGGAAAGACACCCAAGTAATTTTGCTAAGTTTAGTTCTTCACTTTGAGAATCTCCTTCGCATCATCCTTGGTCACTATGAAAACACATCAGCAACAAAAAGCAAAGGCATCAGTAAACGAGTACACACCATTGAGGAGCAAACTCGACGCATCGAGCATGACTCGGTTGCCGGATGTCGCCAAGATGTTAGCAATTTCGCGAGCGGCTTCGAGCCTACGGAGCTCAAGGAAGCCCTTGTTCCTCCGCATCGATTCACCAATGAGTTCCGCACTTTTGGCCTCACCCTGTGCTCGCACGATGATGGACTACATGCATTATTTTGTTAGCAGTCAGCATGTAGATAATATCCGGAACAACTCACTTGTTTTTCCTGGATGGCTTGGTCGACCAAGAAGGCGGCACGGAATGCTGTTTGTTGCGCAACCTGGAAGTTGCGGTCGGAATACAGGAAGTCACGATGTCATTGTAGGTAGGACGTACCTGTTTGGCTTCAACGGCGTGTGTGAACTCTGGTGAGAAAGCGACGTGTGTGATGGAGACATCATCGAGGACGAGGTTGAATTTCAGGGCTCGCTTCATCAGATTCTCGCGCACCAGACGAGAAACCTGGCAAAGAACATGAGTAACTGAACAGACGCAAGGGATGAAGCAGGGTTCACATTTTCTCGCTGTGTGATCAGCTGACTAGCGTTAAATTGTGCGACAACGCTCTTCAAGACTTCATTGACAATGGATGGGAGGACACGCTCGTCATAGTCTTGTCCCAGTTCACGGAAGATTGTTGGGAGAGCTTGTGTCGAGGGGCGGGACAGGACACGACAGGTAATGTTGACCATCTGAAGATCTAGCATTGTATGGGTAAGATTGTGAGAAGTCGCTTAGCAAGGCAAAGGCAAAGGCAATAGCTACCTTTTGTACCAGTCAGACTGGCAATGTTCCTTGGCTTCGCACGAATGTCGAACAGGATGGGGGTTTCGAACCATGGGATCTGACCGAAGGCTCGAGTCAAGCAAAAGGGCAGCGAGTTCTTGGACTAACCATCAAGTGAGTTCCCTCGGAGAAGATCTCATCTTTGATTCCATTGAGACTGTGAAAGCATGAGGTGGAAATCGCTTCTCTGTTCGAAAATCACTTACCGGGTGTATTTAATGGCGCGGTGACCACCATCGACTGCAGAACAGCAATTAAACATAGCCTCAAAGAACGAGAGAGTATGCGCACCATTGAACAAGCTCGCATTCAAAAGGAAACCACCGGCCACCAGACTAACGAGCAGACCACCGCCAGCAATGAAACCTTTGGGCGCTCCTCCTCCGCCTGCACCACTAGTCCTCCTCAGTTGATTGGTGAATCTCCGAAATGCCTCTTGACCGTCCATTTCAATTTGACCTCACTTGAGGTAGCTCAAATATCGAGCAGAGAAGAGAAATGAAGATGATGGAGAACACAGACGCGTAAATCGCTGACAGTCTCGGCACGCCGTATGTGACAAGAGTAACACCGTGACCCACTATTCCTGCCATTTTCTGCCCCCTCAAGTCTTTTTGCTCCTCGTTTTTCGGATTGCCTTTCAAGCTAGCAGAAAGGCTCGGAAATGTTGGCAGAAATGCAGCAAGTTGTGGCTTCAACAAATATCGTTGGGAGCAACGCTCTGAGCAGCATCGTATGTCCCTCTGGCTTACTTGGGCCTGTCGATCCTTGAGCTCATCGTTCTTCTCGAGAATTAGCTCGGCTGGGTGTCTATAGCTTGTTGGTGAGCAACTAACCTCTCATTTTGTTTGATCTAATTGAATACTGACTTTGGTTCTCAGGATTGTTGTTTACTCCCCACAGATTTACGAAAACTACTCGCTGCAATCAGGCGAAGGTTTGAGTCTCCTCTTCGTGGTCGTATGGCTCCTGGGAGATATTTGTAACCTTGTTGGTGCAATATTAGCCGGCTTACTGCCAACCGTGATCCTTCTAGCCGTCTACGTGAGTTGATATGGACTCTTTACTCCAGCCAGATTAATGAAAGATCTCTTCTCCAGTATTCCCTGTGCGATATCACTCTGCTGGTTCAAATTTACTATTATCGTTGGAAACGAGGCCGCCCAGCAGGACTTCCCTCACCCTCCTCGGAACCCAGTGAACAGGCACCTCTATTAAACGGTGATACCCGAAGTCAACAAGAAGCTGATTCGACGAGATTGCTCCTTGTACGCTACGCGGGAGCTCTTGTGTTCGTGTTCGCCACGGGTGTAATTGCATGGTGGATAAGTAGTGGTATCGAGAAGGATGACGAACCTTCGAAAACTCCAGATGAAGCTGCCCGGTGGGAAATACAGGTGCTGGGTTGGACAAGTGCCGTGTTATACGTGAGTAAACCGGTTTTATCATGTCTTTCGCACTTGATACAATCCCGGAGACAGTTAGGGGCAAGGATACCGCAAATCCGTGAGCGTCGTCAATCGTCCTGCTGGCGTCGTCATTTAACATTCTTTAGTCAAAAACTTTAAAACGCGATGCGAAGGCCTCTCGCCTGCCCTGTTCTTCTTCGCGATCTTTGGAAACGTTACCTACGCGTTGTCGATCTGTGTCGAAAGCATGGATAGACAGTATCTGATTACCAATGCCAGTTGGCTTGCAGGTGAGCCCCGAAAACTTGGCTTTCACAAAAACCACGATGATGTGGACAACGTATACAGGAAGTGGCTTGACTGTATTCCTGGATATCATCGTGAGTACACACCTGTCGGACTGAGCTCCACCTGTCGTGCTGACTTCTATCACAGGTGCTCTCCCAATTCTTCTACTACCGCTCTGTAGATGCAAATAGCTGAGGTACCTCATTTCGTTACCGGGCTTATGTACAGTAAAGTACCAAATATACGTAGAGAATCCGAAGGGACTGGCATGACCAAATGGACCTGTCGTTCTTATCATGACCCATTCGGCCCAAATAAATGGGGTGAGGCTCAGTTCGAACACCGAAGAGAGAAAACAAACGTGAACTTTGCGACGAACCTGCCTCGTTGCCGCCCTCGTGTCAGAGATGTTCATTCCTCAGTCCCACGATGCAGGGTCAGCCATCAGCTGTTTCTGGTCGCCCTCATATCTGCACTGAGACATCGGCATGCTTTCCGCCTCGTGCAGAAACGGAACACAAGGAGGTTCAGGATCAACTTTATCTTCATGCCATCGCAAATTCCTCATAAAACCCTGCCATTGTCTCTTCTTCCCTCGGTGCACTGACATACCCCTCCAGATCGGAACTTGGGACAGGACAAAGGAGGTGAGCGGCGTCCCAGCATTCATCTTTGCCTGTCGATCCTGATTCACATACGGAAAAGGGACCTTGAGAGGTCTGCCTCGTCGCCGGAGATACATAATCGAGCAGCATCGTGCCCCTCTTGGTCACTATAAAGGACCAAAGTCTGAGGTCAAGGAGGTCAAGGCAGTCCTCCGACTTTGACGCGCCTCTCTCACCCACTTCCCCTTGCTCATGACGACCTATCCTGCGCGCATCCCTGCCAGTGCCTTTGCTCCTCGCAGAGTGCATCCCGTTAAGGATAAGCTTCCTCCTCCGGCGCCACAGCCGCCACTCAGGCCAAGTGCCTTCAGCGGCAAAGCCACGCGAGCGAATTCCAATGGAACGGTGTCAATACCGCGATTGCGGGAAGCTATTCATTCTCTGGATTCCAAGATGGCATCCCTTATGAGCCAGCGACATGAGCTCGAGTCGCATCTAGAGCAAGCTGTGCGCTCACAGTCACCAGTGCTGCGACTGCCCAGCGAGCTCTTTTCGAAGATTTTCGTAATGGGTGTCCTTGGAATGGGTGACGAGAATCCGGTTATGGTAGCGACCCTCATGCTGGTTTGGTTCGTCTCTTTCCATGTCTAATGTCAATTTAAACGCTGAATCTCGGTCCAGTCGGTATTGGGCTGATGTGGCACTCGACACGCCTATCCTGTGGTCCAAGGTGTCTGTCAGTCCGCATGATTCACTCGAAAAGGCGCGGCGGAAGCTTGCCAGATCGAAATCATGCCCGCTTGATGTGACCATCAATTACGGGCCACGGATGGAATACACGAGTAGTGTAACCGAACAAGTGATCCATGCAATGGATTTGATTCGACCGGCCCTGTGGCGAACAAGATCGTTCAGCCTCAGTGTACCGAACCGTCCTCAAGCGCACGCAGCTCTGTTGCGTTGCCATGAAGACGCTCCGTTACTTGAGGACCTGTCCATTCAGGTCTACCATTCGATGCAGGATGATCACTACTCGAGTCCCCCTCTTCCTCTCTTCAAAGGACATACACCACGACTCCGCTCGTGCTCCTTCACGTCTTTCAACTTTGGATGGGATGTCAGACTTGTTTCGCGACTTCGTGTTCTCAAGCTTGGAGGATATTTCAATGGATTCACCCCTTCAACGAACACGGTTCTGGGGATCCTACGACAATGCCCAGAGCTCGAGGAACTTGCATTGCGAAACATGTCTGATGTCGATTCAGATCCGTGTTACGCTCGTCCCTCTGAGGATTACGATCCTCCTCCGACCGCGAAGACGATCCATCTCCCCAGGCTCACGAAAGCCTCGTTCTACTATGCAGGTATTGCCTTGACACGGCAGATCATAAGCCAGATCACGTTCCCGAACCTGGAGTCGTTGGAGATGTGCTATTTGGAGAATGTCACACCCGTCCTTCAACTTCTGTATGTTCAAGCATTGACACGGTTGCCTATGCGATTCCTCCGCATCGAATCCTGCTTGTTCAACGAACTCAAGTTCCTCAATCTTCTACGTCGACTTCCGTCGTTGGTGACGCTAGAATTGGTGGATAACGAAGATGTCACTTCGAGTCTGTTCAAGGTAGTCTGCATTCCTTATACATTTGGGCCACTCGCTTAACAAGCTATGAATAGGGTTTTACGACGACACAGCCTTGGGTTACCCCGCGTCTCGAGAACCTTACTCTGGACGGCTGCACCACGCTCGACTGGGATTCCCTCCGCACCTTCGTCGAATCTCGTCTTCCTGCGAACTCGTATGCCTATCACCGCCCCCAAGATGCACAGTCTTTCCGTGCCGCGCAAGTAACGACAACGTCTGCCTCGGCTGCGGCTGCCGCGCAAGCACGCTCGAGAGGTCGCCCTACGCCTAGAATCACCCATCCAGGTGTGAATCTGGGTCCCCAGCGTTTGCGTGCCATTGATGTGACACGCTGCAATCAGATCAGCAAGGAGATGGTGCAGTGGCTAAGGATGTACGTGGCGGATGTGAAGTGTGAACCTGCAAAGAGTGCATGGGGAGAGCCCATGATGCAATAGTATCCGCTCGGTGCACGCAACAAAAACTTAGACCTCTTACGACACCCAAGATGATTTATTTTTGATTTTTCTCCTGGCCTCAACTTGCCCGCAATTTTTATTCGATTTTGTAACTTTATCGTCGTATCGCCTATGTATTTCTAGAATAACGTTGGAACTTGGATTTGATTGGTTTCTCTGCACTACTACCTTTCCGGAAGACGAATTTACTCGTTTAGGTACGCCAACATGGCTCTTCTCCGATCCTCGTCCTTCTTCCACTGTCTTTCAAGTCCCCGTCGTCCGCGGCCGTGTTCCGCCTTCCGTTTCTTGATCTCTTCTGCTGCTCTGATGTGAGCAGCTAGCGCAGCGGCATTGTGTGTGATGCGCTTTTGAGAGGCCTTGTAAGGACCGACAGTTTTGGCCTTCAAGCCGATACCCAAGCGATCGGATTTGAGCACGGTAGCTATGGGGGTAAGAAGAGCGGTCCGGGAGGCGATGGAAGACGTCTCTAGGAGTGTGGACGACGAAGGATACTCGGAGGGAACGACGTCATCTGCATCGCTGCTTTCTATCGATACTTGCTTCGACTCTTCCTCGTCCTCATCGTGAGATGCCTCAGATTCGGAGTCGGACATTGTCAAGTCTATCACTGAGACTTGTCTGACCTCCTTGACATCATCGTCCTCCCCAATTTCAACTTCAATCGTCTCCTGTTTGATTGACACCGCGGACTCCACAGCTTTGGCTTTCCCTTTGAATCTATGCGACCTCGGTGGTGGTGAGGGAGAGTGCCTCTTATGCCTGATAGCATCGGGGCCAAGCGCCTCTCCTTCGTTCCATCCACTTTGCTGCAGCATTGCGAAGCCCTTATTCGAAGGACCAATGGCAAGCCATACCGGTGGAGTAAATTTCTCTTGTGAAGGAAGCGGAGGAGGATCTCGAGCGAGAATATCGGCAAGTGTGGAAGATGATCGGGAGGATGAAGGAGTGTTCTGTTCCGATTGTAACGCATTGATAATGAACCAGTTGTTCTTGTTCCGTCTCTCTCGTACTGATGTACCGCTGGATAAAACGCCGCGTTCCGACGGAGTGGGATGTGTAGCGACAGGGTTGGTGTTGGACTTAGTCTGACGAGAAGGTGTATCGGACTTCTGAGTCAGGGACTTGTACCACCCAGCAACCTCGTCTTCCTGCTGATGAGCGGCAAATGTAGCGGTAGAAGAGGAGCTTGCCTTTTGATTACTCCAATCATTGTGTGGTATGGTTGCAGGAACGAATGTGGGAGGTGGTCCAGCTAGTCGACGCTTGAAAGTGGAAGCTGCTTCAGCATCCCACGACTCTGCGGCTGCCTCTTCAACCTCTTCAGGTAGAGTTTGGCCTGTCTCTCGCTCTAGGATCTCCCTATCAATAGGATCGTAATGAGAGTAGATGGTATACGATGTCGTCGCCATGCTTCACAGTCGTTAGTGAGAGTTTGCA
>CEMG01179796.1:2641-13621 GCA_001179705.1 Baeospora myosura
AGCATCACTGGCAGGCTATTGAGTCGGAGGCACTGCAGCGAAAATGCACAGGCACAAGTAAGAATGTTACTCATCCTGACAGAAAAGGAGTTTCCGATACTGTGATCCGTGCCAGTGGAGAATGACAATGTGAAGGAGCTAGGGGATGCTGCATGGTTTTTGGATGTAAAAACGTGGACAGAAAGGACCAAAATTGCTTCAAATTGACCGAATTATCCACATTCGGCAGACTTTTAGCCCAAAATTATCTTTGTCCTTGACATGCAACACGAACAAACTGCGCCTTCCTTCAACCTTCCTTGCCCTTTTCCGCCCGGGGGAAGATGTAAGTACGTCGTCAAAACTCAACGGTACCTGATAATTCATCACACGATGAATCATAGATAATGGGACTCAGACAGTGCCAGGCACAGGGGGAAGTTCGGTCCTGGCGGTCAGGCCTTCAGGGGCTCAGAGAGTCAGAAAGCGACATACCGGATGATCATGCCGCAGGGCTGTCAGTGCGATGTGTATGTAGACGCTCATTATGGCGTCGGGACATGGGCGCACAAAATTGGCGTAGGCGAAGGTACTGTGTTAACACTTATTACGCGTGCTTGGCAACTGAGCGAACTCACGTCTCTGTTCATGTATAGTTTTTCCTCAAACACTAGTACTTCTCGTTGAGCTCCAAGGAAGCTAGAGAATGCTCGAATGTACAAGGGTCCCCCATCTTGGCTATATCTCACAAGCTCCTTCCGGCTTCCATAAGATCTCGGCACTATCATAACTGAAATGGCGATTCAGGACCACAGAACACTTCAGGCTGGGGGCTATGGGCGCATCATCGACTCCGATGGTAAAGTAGATGTCTTGTTTACATTTCTTACCCCTCCAATATTGTGTTCGAGTCTAGATCATCAAAACTATGCAAACACTCATGTCCGCTTGATACGGCGGATATCTAGTGTTTTATCACTTTATACCACCTACTATTTAAAGTGGTAAGCAGTTGGCCCTACTATAAGGTGCTTGAGAAATGGCGGCGAGCAATTTGTGACACCGCTCACTTTCTCTCCCAGCATCTCTGTTCGCACGAATTGGGCAAACATGTCAATGAGCATCGCTGGTAATGTCACCGACGAAGAAAAACGCATCTCCTCGGGCCTATTTGCATATTTTGTCGACTCTAAATCAAATTCGTATGGAGCGGGCATTGGACGACATCTGGAACTCGTGGAAGTAAACGTATACGTATGGAACAAAGAAAAGTCAAAGACGGCTCAGACCGTCTGTGAAATTACAGTCACAAAGGGTAGGTCTTCCACTGCGATTCCGTGGCTATCAAACACTCAGTTCGGTTGTCTTCTTACCAGATATGTGCAATGTATACGGGACTCTACATGGAGCATGCGCTGCGTTTATCATCGATCAGTAAGTCAAGTCCACAAAGCGAAGCTCTTCTTTCAATGTTCTCCACAGATGCTCTCAGTCCGCGATGATATGTCTAGGCCGCGCCACAGGAATTGACGGTACTGGCGTTTCCCAGTCCATGAACCTGCTTTGGCATCATCCCGCCCGGCCGTAAGTGCCATTCCGAAATATTGAGATGCCCCTTTGACTGACCAGCCATTGTCATGATATCAGAGGAGCCATACTAAGGATCGTGTCAACGACGATTACTATCGATGGGTTAATACGGTCCATTCGCTGTGAGGCAAGTTATGCATGCTCTTCTATCTTCGCCGCGATTAATCATCATGGATTGGCTTAGATCCGGGACAAGTCTAGTCATCGACTATACGTATCCGGTGTACATTGCACGGTACAGCCGCGATCTACTAGAAAGAGGCTCGAAGCAATTGTTCAGAAACTGTGATGGATAGATCGATGCTCAAAGTCACCATCATATAGAACTCCCATGCGAATGTTTAGTAGGAAAGATGTATTAGGCCAGTGATTGTAGATATACGCGCAGCTTCTCAAGAGCTCTATACCTATGTGAAATCTTGTTTTTTTGATCCGCAGGCATTTCCGCATAGCTTCAGGCATATATAGCATTCAGAGGAGAAAATGGTGAGATTTAAGGAGTGCTCACGTCAATCCAGTCCCGTCGGGCTCAAATGCGGCATCCCAACCAAAATTGGTCGGACCGCGAGGCATAACGAGGGTCCCGTCAGTCCTTCCTTCAAAGAGGATCGGCTCGGTTCCTGATTCATATAGTGCATTGTCAACGACTGTATAAGAGGTAGATCTCAAAGCCGAGAGCGCTCGCTTACCAGGCCCAGCGGAGTAGGCGAAAGTACAAAGTGCCCAAGCAGCTTTCGTGGGGAAGCCCGTGAGGAGGTTGTTCAACCCTTCATAGCCGAGTGCAGCAAGGAAGTGTTTGATGTAAGGCCCCGGGAGTCCGTTGAGGGCTTCAAAGCAAAGTGCAGTATCTTCTGTTATACAGGGTCCGCCAATCTTGCTTACAAAACCGGTCAACTTGAGTGGAAGATGGATGCAGGAAGGACATCTACCAGATCAGCGGCTGCGCGGCATTTGGCAATGGCTACTTCTTGGGTTGTTCCTTGGAGCTCTGGAACTGTGATTGGTTCAGAAAAGCCCCTGACAATTAATTTAAGTGCATAATCACTGTCAAGGCTCTGAGATTCAATCTCAATCGGCTTGTCGCCATCAGAGAGGATGGCTTTGACTTCTCTGAGTTTGTTGGCGTTTCCGGTGACGAATGCTAGGTACTTCATGAGTTTCGTGACATAGAAACAGTAGTTAATATACCAACTAAGTTTCTGAGTCATTTCTGACAAGACTTGAGCTTATGGGTAACTCGCAGCGTGTGGTGGAAGGCAAACGGCGAGGAGAGAGGATAATTAGGATCTAATCTGCGGCCAATCTAAAGAGGTAGGCATACATGTACAAAGACCCCTGTCGGGGCAAGCCGCAAAACCCCCGAGGCCGATGAGTCAGCGAACGGACCAAAACTTCAACCTAAACTTTCAAGTTGCAGTTGAGTTGCAGGGCGTCTTTATGCTCGTTACTTTTCGTTCTATCTGTCCTCTTACTGAATTCCAAAATGGCAGAAAGATTTAATTGTAGGCTTATCTCCTCGTTTCTCGAGTCGGATCACCTTCCGACTGGTCCGGTGACTTCAAGCCGCCTCAAACTATTCTTGAATCTTGATGCTTGATTCTTGACGGCCCTAACAATTCGAAGCAGCGATAGGGGAGCATGCACTGCAGCTTCCCTAGTCGGGCCATCACTGTGTTTGAAGCTCCAATGATACTCTGCCTTCCCCGTCATCTCGAGTGAAGCGATAGTATCATGTCGAGGCTGCCTGCACCAGAAAACCCCGTCGCTGCGGTCGAAACCGTCCCCGTCATCGACAGAGACACCACGAAGGACTCAGGTGACTCAAAGAGTAGCTCTGTCGTACATGAGCAAGGTGTACGCCAACGCAAGACCCCTGCCTTTGTATCGTCTATCAGCACGAATGAGCCAATCGTCACCAGAAGGGAACTATGGAGTTACTATCGTACGCGTTACGTGCCTCCCTTGACGATGTGATTGCTCACGAATAGATAGTATACTACAATGGAGATAATGTGCGTTTCATTCCTATTATTCGATTGTGATTGCACCAACAGACATCGTTAGGGTGTTGGCCCGAATGGCTATTCCATGACGCTCTTCCAATCTCTCGCTTTCTCCGCCGGTTTCGATCCAGTCAATGGCCCAGGATCTTCGTGCGGCGCCGACGGCGCCTCGGGACAATGCGTTGTGCCTTGGGGCAGCGGTACTAAATCCGTTTCCAGCGTCGTTTTGGTTGCCAATGGCGTCAGTTTTGCGGTACGTTGTAGAACTCAAGAGTGATCCTCTTTCATTCATCCGTTCATGACTTCGCCCATATCAAGATTATGACCGCAATCTTCACGACGATTGGCTCTGCGGCCGATTATGGGACGTTCGGACGTTGGCTGCTTCTTGTGATTACGTGCATCTGCTGGGGTGCTCAATTCGCTAGCATGAGTCTCACCAGTGCGTGCATATTGACAGCACTAGAGCGTATCTCTGACTCGCTGATGCAGAACCTTCTCGATGGCCCGTCGCGATGGCTCTCTACATGATCGGCTTTATATCTTATGGCGCGACTCTCGTATTCTATGCTGCGCTGTTTCCTCGGCTCGCTCGTAACACCACCCATGCTCGTCGGCTACGCGAGAAGTACGAAGCCGGCGAGACGTCCCAAGAAGAGTACGAGAGAGAGGAGAGTCTCGAGAAGAATCGGATCAGTAACATAAGCACCGTAGGCTGATCCCTTTCCTGCATTCGTGATGAGAAGCTCATACATGCTTCGTAAAGACGCATAGTAACATTGGCTATATCGCCACATTGTGCCTCAACCTTTCAATCCTGCTGCCTCTTGCGGATAACCCTCTGGTCAATAACTATACTCTTGTTCTGTGCGTCTTCCTATTTATAGCATCTGCGATGTACTTGAGCCTGACTAATTGACCGCAGGACCAATGGGTACTGGGTCATTACCGGGATATGGTGGTGTATGTATTGTTGTTCTATCCTCCATGTCTCGACCTCATCTTGGCTCCTTCTATTTATTGTACTACAGTCATCTATCAGCAACCTCGGCCAGGGCCCCCAGTCCCTTCAGGGGAGAGTTATCTGACAATCGGTTGGAAACAGGTAGGTGCCTTAGCCATCTCGTCGGCCACCTCTAGCCCAAGCCCATGTTATCACCGTCGCAGATCTTCGAAGCTTCGAAGCAATACAAGAAGCTACCATACACCTTCATCTACCTTTTCTCGTTCTTCCTCTTAGCTGATGTACGGCTTTCCTCTCCTTCAACGTGAACTGTCTCTCACTACCGTGTATCTTTGTCGTAGGGGCTGAACACTACGGGGACGTTGGTATCTATCTGTCAAAACGACAAGTTCTCGTTCAGCTTCTTGCAGAACACGTATCTAGGCTTGGCGCAGGCTATCACGTCTACGGCATCGACTTTGGGGTTTTGGTACATCCAGAGATACTGGAAGATTAGTACTAAGAAGATGGTATGTTTTCTCGTCTCTTGCCGTCGTAAACGAGATTAACTTTGGCGAACAGTTTGTTGTGACTAATGTGGTGACGATCTTGATTCCACTGTGGGGTATGCTCGGGATCTGGACGAATAAGATCGGGTAAGGCCATTGAGTTATCCGTTCTGTTTTTTGTGTTCGCTCATACTTGAATTGTACAGCTTCCACAATGCATGGGAGTTTTGGTCAGTGCCGGCAACGAATTTTGCACGATGTTCTTACTGATGGATTTAATGTCGTAGGTTTTATAATGTCGTCTTTGGCTTGTTCCAGGCTCCATACTATGCCTTCTCTCAAACTATGATGGCGGAACTGACTCCTCCAGGATTCGACAACATGGTACGTGTCTTCCCGTCCTGGGACTTCAAGTCCTCACACGTGCCTTTTACAATTCATTCAGTTCTTCGGCCTCTTTGGCCTATCCAACCGCGCCTCGTCAATGATTGGGCCGAACGTCATTCAAGCCATCATAGACAACACTGGAAACAACTGGATGGGATTCCCTTTCCTGTTCGCGTTGTGTTTCTGTGCGTCGGCAGTGATCTGGTTTGGCGTAGACATACATAAGGGAAGGAGAGATGCCCTCGCCTGGGCGGAGGCGATCAGGACTAAAGATATAAATGGGGGTGGTGATAGTAAGACTGGAGAGGCCTATTGATTCTCTCTTCAATACTTAGGAGCGGTCTCGGGCTACTTATGATGTACGGTTCTATGCGGGCTTTTCCGATGGTTTCTTCACTTGTCATGCATGAATTCCACGAGAAGTATCGCCATATGCACTTCGTTGAATGGGAAGGAACTCGAACTGACAACGATTCTGAAGTGTAATCATGTCAGTCCAGTGCTGCAGCGGACTTACGCCGTTTCACACTATTTTAAACGAGGCCGTTTTCCCGCCACCTCGGAGTTCCCTCAGTTTTAAATCTCCAGAAAATTATTGAAAATTTGGATAAATAAATCCTGATATCATGGTTTGCAATTCGATTGCCTTGCCAGTTCCCGTTTTTTTTTGGGACGATAACGAGCTTTTTGCGTAGCCGACCAGGCTGTTCCTGGTGAGTGTGAATGTTGAGGGCCATTAATAGGGCATATTACATAATCCGTGCGCCATGCGGGTCTCCTGCCGAAGTCCCATCGCATGTCATTCTCTCTCATCATCGTTCCCAACGGCGACACCCCCTAGACGGCGCTCACGACGAACGGAAAGGCGAGAGGGAGCCAAAGGACGATATTTCTTGTCTCTTTTGACCTCTAAACATACCACTGGAACGATTTACGACAAGTCTCGGAAATTGGGTTGAAAGTTGTGACCGGAACTCATTCTCACACATCTCGCCCACCTTTACATACAAGCTTTCTATCTTGATTATTGACACATGCCCGAGTACGTTTATGCCCTGCACGACTTTCTGCCCGAGCACGAGGATGAGGTGCCGTTCCACGCTGGCGAGCGTATAGAGGTCGTGGAAAAGGATGATGCTTACGGAGACGGATGGTGGCAGGTATGTGAGCTTTTAATGCGACTGAGCAGCGCTTTCGGACGTGTCTGAGATGATCTGGGGGAGCGGATACGTCCAGCAGAGTTGCTCCAATTTACTTCCGCCTTCCTTGTGATATCTTACGATGAAAAACTCATTATCGTTATTCTACAAGGGTCGCAATCTCACCGGCAGAGTCGGTCTCTTCCCTCAAAGCTACACAGCGCCAGCACCTCCGACGTCAGAGCCAGAGGCACCAGCTTCGCCATCTACCTCTGACACACCCCTAACTGATGCCGATACTCAACCCACCAACTCTTCCCTCCAACCCCTCCACGAAGAATCCGAGTCGGAATCACCGCCCACGAACGGCACGCAGCCACCTGCGATCTATCTCAACGGCAACGAGACTGCTGACGATGCAGAGCACAAGGATGGCGAGGTTATGAAGGCCACTATGACCGATGTGCAGCAGGCCATTGAGCAGCTTGGTAGAGGGCGTGGACTCAATGAGGACGGTGACGGCGCTAGGAGTTTCAGCTTTGCCAGCTCCAGGGATGATAGGGATACGGAGATCGAGACGGACGACACCGATTTTGACATGAGCGATGTTGATGGTACGGATGCGGGTGATGATGGCGGTGGCGAGGGATGGCACAAGGGTGCGAGGCGGAAGCTGGCTGCTAAGGCCAGACGTGCGGTAGAAGAGGCAGAGAAGTTGGAGATGATGATGGGCGAGTCGAGAAACGGACGCACGGCGGCTCCGCCGATCGAGGTGGAGCTTAGCGACGAGAGTGAGGGTGAGGATGATCATCATCACGAAGACTATACTTCTTCGTCGGCGTTCACCAGACGGCACTCGTTCATACCGGAGGAAGACGAGGAGGCGGAGATGGATGGGCCTAACGGCCACAGCTCCATGCCAAGCGAGGACACCAACACTCTTGCCCAGTCAACGACATCTGGAACCATACGGACTTCGACAGACGAACACTCTACGCAAATCACCCTTCCCGAAAGAGACGAAACGGAGCTACAAACCGCCACAGCAAAGTCCTTCCCATCTGCGCCTTCACCCACAGAAGAGCAGACACGAGCTTCGCTGCCTACGCCTAGCTCACCGGAAGCCACCTTCCCACCTGCACCCGTGGTCTTCCCGGTCGAGCAGAAACGCAACAGCGCCCCTTACCGCGAATCTTTGATCGCCTTGCCCTCTCCCTCACAATCGCATTTCAGCGAGCCATCGAAACACAACAGCGTTGCCTCAGCGTCGTCAAGCCACTTCCCTTCGCACGCAAGCGCTCCTTCACCTTCACTTCTGCAGCCACCACCCATTGACGACAAGAAGGACGAGAAGGACAAGGTCCCGCCTTCTGAGTGGTCTGTCGAGGAAGTGGTTGAGTGGTTGAGAAGCAGAGGCTTCGGGCCAGATGTCTATGACAAGTTCACCGGTACGTTTCTTCTTGTGTTCCAATTAATCACATTGCTGACTGATTCTACTCGAACTTGCAGAACAAGAGATCACCGGCGACGTCCTCATCGAACTCGACGTCAATCTCCTCAAGAACGAGATCGGCATCATGGCTTACGGGAAACGCGTACGCATCGCCAATGCAATCACCGACCTCCGTCGTCCACCATCTATAGTCTACTCGGACCATCAAGACCTGCCTTCACCCTCATCACCAATGCTCCCACAGCTACACTCCCCTGGCATCTTTACGCAGTCCCCCCATTCACTATCGTATTCGTATACCTCGCAGTCAGCCGGGCATAGCAGGAACCAGTCGACGAGCCAATCACATCACTCGTATCCTGGCACGACGACGCAGAGTTTGCATAGCTCCATCAACGGGCATGGGATGGGTCTGGGAAGCGCGCAGATGGCGGCGTTGATTAGTCCGGAGAGCGCACCATATACCGGGGAGATATCTGCGTTGCCAGCGGGGATGGCGGAGCCAGTGGTGAGAGACTTCGGAAACGGGAATGGAATGGAGGGATTGGATCTTGGCGTCGGTCTTGGGATTGACGTGCCGCAGACTAATGGGAGAGCGTTGGTATGTGGTATCTGCGCTAATGATTCGTGAAGTTTATTAACTGAAACAGAAACCTCGTCCTGCGCAGTTGGCTTTGTCACCGAGCGACAGCAATCTGAACGCCAAGGCTGTCTCGGATATTGCTGAAGATGCGGATGAAGAGCGAGCGGCATTGAGCGAGGTCAGTGAATTGACTCTTCAAATCGATCACTTGCTGAATGCATGTTTGTACTTGACTACAGGGCGAGGCACTTCCAACCAGTACCAGCATGCGCCGTCGGCTATTTGGTCGCTCACACGACTCTGCCATCTCGGGCAAGGATCCGGCGAAGGAATCCACCAAGGGGTCCGGCGATTCACGTCATTCGAAAGAGGGTCTATCACCTGTGTCGCTCTTAGCGGACAAGGAGAAGGAGAAAGACAAGGACAGCGCTAGCACCAACAGCCGACACACGCGCAACAAGAAGAGCGTCGATGGCACAAAGCACGACAACAGGCTCAGTATATTCGGTACACTCTCCACGGGGAACCTCGGGAAAAGTCGGAAGCCACCACCAAGGTACTCTGTGTATGTACTTGCTTCTGTGCTCCTAGTGAGATATCACCACTGACGGATATTTTCCTGTAGCCTCGCGGATGATGGAACTCAAGATAAAGACCGGAGCTCGTCATTCCACCTCCCTCGATTGTACAGCAGTGGTCCCAGGAAGTCTTCTGGTCGTCCATCAACACCTGGCGGGTCAAACAAGAACAGCCCCAAGGAATTGAAGGAGAAGGACAAGCCTAAAGACAGCCCGGCAAGTCCGAAAGATACCACCGAGAAGAACCTTCTTCGCAAACGGACGTCTTCCTACCCGAGCACCAATGGGTCTGTCAGTGTTAACGGTGGTGCGAACGCTCCCCAGGCGAAGGCTCTGGCTGAGGCTGCGCATGCGAAGAACTTGATTGAATCGCTCGGTCCCTTGAAACCTGGCCAGAGCATCCTCGAGCAGATTGGCGAACCTGATCACAAAGGTTTCATGCGGAAGAAGGGTGATCGGTATAACAGCTGGAAGCTGCGGTACTTCGTTCTCAAAGGCCCTCATCTATATTGGCTGAGAAGTGACAGTAAGACGGTACGTGCAGTACATATTCGAGTGGTTCATAACTGACTCCTTTGGTCTATAGGAGACTAAGATCAAGGGCTATGTCAACATTGTGGGATACAAAGTTACTGTCGACGAAAACGTGAATCCTGGCCGATACGGATTCCGGATCGAGCACGACAACGATAAGATGCACTTTTTCAGCTCGGACGAGAAGACGATTGTTCGAGACTGGATGAAGGCCATCATGAAGGCTACCATTGGCAGAGATTATACAAGTACGTCCCCTCGTTATCATCCCGCTGTCCCTTACTGATGATCATCTCTGTGCAGAGCCCGTCATATCATCGTGCAATATTCCAACTATTCCTCTGACAGTTGCACAAGCCATGAACCCCGCTCCGCGCCCCCCTTCTCCAACGGCCAGGGACGCAACACAGAAGGCGCTGCGCCGTGAAAACCCCAATCAACTGTCAAGTCGAGACGCGCGTGTTCTGATGGGACTCGCGTCGAGCACGGATCCAAAGGAGGAGCGAACTCGACTAGAGTCGTTCTTTTCCAACGAGGCCGTAGACACGGTCTCCCTGTCCGAGCCAAAGTCCCCAGCACCTCCCAGGCCTTCAAGAGAGGCCAGAAGGTTAAGCTCACAGCAGTCCGTCGTGAGTGACGTACCCTCGTATATTATACGAGAGCTTAACTGATACATCGTATCAAGGTTACTCCTGTTGATGACACACTCATCGACTGGGCTAACTCGCATCTACCGAAACTGCTGCAAATCACAGATACCTCGGGTTCTATTTGTGGTGGCCTCGTACTCCTCCGGATCGCAGAATCTGTCAAAGGCCGACCTTCATCGCCTCCGGTGCCTGATTCTGCATTTCCGACAGATCCTTCTGACGATAAATTGGATGGACTGTTCCGACTATTCGACTTCTTGCTCGACAATGATGTGAAGATGGGGAGCGTCAGCATCAACGACGTTCGTCAGGGGAAGCGGGATAAGATTGTGCAGCTACTTCGGGCATTGAAGGCATGGGAGGATAAGCGGAAGGCCATTGCTCAGAGCATCGGGAAAGGTTCTGTTCAGGCTGGTGGATTCATGGCGCCCATCGGGGCTCAGACATGGGCATGATTGTATTTATCTTATTCCAGTTCCACGTTCATCGATTTCAATCATCTTCCGCTATGTTCATAGTCCTTTTTTGTTTTTATATCAGTCGTCGTCGGACAGTTCTCTCGGAATCCATGTTGGGTCGGTCACTGTGTATGTTGTAGATACCAATCGCGAGCCTCCTGCCATCATCCATGC
>CEMG01179833.1:0-10245 GCA_001179705.1 Baeospora myosura
CACCAAGTTTGGCTGGTACGAGATAGGTAAAGGTTACATGAACGATATTGAACGGTGCGGACGAACCTCTGTCGCAAACGGACGAAGGCCGGCGGCTTCTAGGGATTCCCACCACGTCAGGAATTGAGCGAAGGACTTGTTCCAGAGATGGATCTCCAACTGAAGCTGGCCGAACGGCAAGGGCTTGCCCGAATCGACGTAGTGTTCAAGAAGTGCGGACAGCGTTTCGAACTCCCAGCCCTCAATGTCGACTTTGAGGATATCAATGTGAGTATGACCTGGGAACATCACATATAAGCACTCCAGAATCGTTTGGATCATTTGGATCCACGCGCCATTTTTCTTCATTAGAGATTCTATCGTGTAAAACGGATATCCTTCGTCCGAAATTCTATCTTTCCCAGATAGCCCAAATTGATAGAAATGGGTCCGACCCCTCCTTGTCCTTGGAATCTCTGGACCAAAGCTTTTTACGCTGAAGTCGTATCCCCAAATCTCGCAGTAGCGTGTATTGGCCAGCAACTCTGCCTCAAAGGATGACTCCAGATTGATACCTGATCAAATGGATCAGAGGTTGGACGAAACAAGGGCAGAGAGAACACACACCGAATGAATAGATTATGCAGTCAGGCTTTGTTTCGAGTCTCGAGAGGCCACACACCCATTTTCCACCGTCTCCAAGCGCTCCAATACGCCTGACCTCGTGAGGACAGTTGAATGCAGGGAGGAAAAAATCCCCTATCGCAGAGAATGATTAAATGTCGGAGAACGGAGAGTTTGACGCGTCGTTGCGCAAAACAGTCTGAGTGGACTCACAGACGGTGTATGGTGGCCATGGGTCCTTATTTGGAGGGAATCTGACATTTAAAAATATAAGACACAGAGAGCGAAATTCGGTGAATAACCTGGACATACACCTCTACATCGTTCGGTGTTGGACCAAACTTTTTGATCAAAGCCTGGCGGCCTTGCAGGAACCTGTCGTAGATGGTGTGGGAGTTGGCAACACGATCAGGCAGGTCAATATCATGAAGTGCGTGTCTCAGGTGTGGGTCTGGCCTATTCAAGACTCCGAGAAAGTAGCCGGTCGTGACGAGGGCGACGACAGCGCACAACGCATAGAAAGGGCGCCTAATAGATATACGGGACATGGCGAGGACCGCACTGGCTTCAACAGATTATCTGGTGAGGTCGTGCAGTATCAAGTTGTGGGGTTGAACAGCGACAAAGAGACCTCTTGAGGAAGGGCAAGGGGCGGTACAGGCAATCTGGGGTGATGGGTGGGTTTGGGTAAGAAACGGCAAGACTTACTCACCTGAAGCTTGAAGGCCTGATTCCTTGGACCGGAGGCGTTCCTAGGATCGACATCATGTGAACAAAATGCATACGAGATATATTTGAATTCAATGATCGCCAGTTCCAAGACAGTTCGCCCTGGATGATATGGGCTTGGCAAATTCTCGAGACCTACTGACTTTTAGTCGTTCAAGTGGCAACTCTAACTCAAGTGCGGATTTTGCGGTCTGTGCGAAGTCTCTAGAGGAAAGCGCACATACTGTAAGTAAGATTGGGATACGCAAGGGCACACGTGGGTGGGCTCTGGGTGTGATTCCAATCAGTAGCTAGTCCCTGGGTGTGTTGAAGTTCTCACCGTTCTACTGATATCGATCTAACATATCTAAAATGCCACACTGCCATCCCTGTGGCTGTGTTTGGGCTCTTCATATCCGCTTCCAAGTTCTATAAGTTAGGGGCGCTGGAATGCAGCACACTCGTTTTCATCTTTACTCCCTACGCCACTCTCAACTAACCAGCCGCCTGGTTGAGGACAAACACAATACTGACCTTCTGATGAATTGATGAGGTACATCTATTCCAGTTTCCCATCGAGCCCATGTGGCATGAGGGAACCCCGCTGGTTCAAGGGAAACGATATGCATACCTCGGGACTCAGCATGTGCGTAGCATTAGAAGGCGCAATACACGAGTACGAGCGGTCAGATGGAAAGCCAGCGGCGATACAGAGACTCTGCCAAAGCAGTCGCTCCCGTCATGACGTAAATAAGCGAAAGATTGTAGGCAGCCTCGGGAGCACACCCTCCGTCCTGTGCATTACGATTGAGCAGATGCAAGAATAATCGTTGAACAAGATGGCGTACCTTCGGGATATCTCTTTCCGCTAATTGTAGGACGCGCTCATAATGCTGAACTGCATGACTGAAGAGTCCTAAATTACGACGAAGAGTCATTTCAATGGTCTAGAGGCGTGCTCACAAAAGTAACTCACCTAACTGGTGGAAAGTCCTGCCAAAATTGTACTCTATCTCGCTATATTCATCAACATCTGTGCCTCGAAGGGATCTGTAGCGGGATAAGAACGCCATAGCCTGATAGGCGGATCTAAGCAATGGTGACAACACTTGAAGTATAAATATGCTTACTTGAGTCACCAAGTGATGTCTATTGTCAGATTGTCGCTGCATCGCACGACCGATGGAAGCTATGGCCAAGCATAGACAGACCATTGGATCATCGGGACAATAATCATAAGCATGGAGCAAGTAGACTTATGTCGATGTCAATAAAAACGTCGATGTAGCGTATGAATGCACTCACAGATAGCACTTTGATAACTCTTGGCAGCAATGCAGATTTGACCGTACATTGCGACTGCCAATGGATTCTGTTTCGTGGGAAGAGGCGGGTATGCCGCAGAAAGATTATCAGATTCGGGCTCGCCACCCTCGGGGTTATCGTGGTCTTCCTCGTTGCCGTCATCCTGATCTCCAGACTTGCCTGGATTTATCATCGCCCATCGCTTGTTGAGAGGGACCCATTTAAGCGTCTCGGGATTCTTGACCGCAGCATCGGCCATCTTCATCTCGCGGAAGAGGTGTTTTTGTAAGGTGGAAGTGATGAATGAGTCAGTTGGACGAAGACCACTGGAAAGCGAGGCTAGAAGGATGCGATGTGGTTCGTTATTGAACTGGTATATGCTGATTAGCTTCCGGCTTTGTTCTACGACGGCACCAAAGTGTTGCGAGGCGATCCCGATGGCTTAGATACGCATCGGTCAAAAATGGAGAAGAAAATAAGCGAGAGAAACTCACTTATCAGAGCCAGCCGAACAGTGTCCTGGGCTTCTCTACTATGATAAGCATTAGAAACAAGTAGATGCCGAAGGATCTCATCCGCCAGCTCATATTGTCCGCGTTTAGTGAGCGTGAAGCAGTACTGTACAAAAAAGGTACGTCGATAAGACAAACGCCGGATGCCGGAAACGAGTACGACGAACCTGCATAAAAATGCGCAACCAGTCATTGAAATGGACTCCTCTGAAGAAATCGACCTTGCCTGGCATATTGCCAGCTTTCGAAGATTTTTTAGCCAGATTGTCACTCTCTATGGAAGGGCCATGAGCGGCGAATTTGACGAGTCATAACGCGAACACCAACCGAGATCGAGGTGGAGTCGAGACGCCATGCGTTCTTCATTCCCCTGACCATCTCTGTCCTTGTCTTTGTCCCTTTTGCGGCTGCGGGGAAACATTCCTCGAAATGGATTGGTCTGTGAAACAAATGAAGGCCATCAACAATACCTCGCAATTTTATGAAACAGGAAACATACCCGACTTGTTGAGAATAAGTTTCTGGTCTCTCGGAATGTATCGACCAGCTTCTCTGCTTCGACCAACCACTCCCGCTCTGCTTCTTCATCTTCTTGCAGCATTTTCGACCAGAGTTCCTCGAGTCTTCGATAGCCCCGCACCACTTCCTTCTCCTTTTGAACTTCTAATTCCCTCAACTGGGCGTGCGTCAATCGATTCTGCGCCCGAATGGCAGCGCCTTTCGATTTTTGCGTCGTAGGGCCACCTTCTGCAAATAAGGAGGAGGTCGGATTCGCAGAATCTTCAAGTTGGGGGGCATTGGCGTCTTTGGGACGTTTCTTTCGTGAGTCAATAACTGTGTAGAGTTGTTGAGTATAGATCAAGTCCAGGCAATGGAAGGGCTGGAGATGCAAACCTTCATATACCAATTCGAGGGCTTTGCGAGGCTCATTCAGGATCTCGTAGATTTCAGCCAATTTCATCTTCGACTCGTTATGTGTAGGATCTGCGGCCCTGACTGAAGGGGATGAATAAATGGGAAGATATAGGTAATAAGATCAAGCCTACCAGCCTCGTATACCTCTGCCGCTTCCTTCAGTTCGTCTAGCATACGAAGACAAGCGGCAGTTTGTAGCAGGATGTACAAACTACTTGTCTGGGCGAAAATGAATAACGTGAAAACCGCAAGAACAAAAAGGATACATACACTCTCATCGGTACCCAATAACTCATAAATAGGTCGTGCCTCCGCAAACATTTCGCGTTCAAAATATGCGTCTGCAATCTCAACAAATAAGGGTGCATAGTCGAGAACTTCTTGACCGAGAACAATATCGGCATGCAACTACGAAAGAGCTCCAGTCAATCAACACGTAATGCCACCAGAACATCATACTCACCTTTCCTTCCTCGACCTCTCCCGTCTTTATTCGGGCAACAGCCAGCCTGTGCCTGGCGTTGACATCCAACGGATACCTCCCAGGCTCAATCGCACCGTCTCCCCCAGCGCGACTTGGAATCTCCACATCAGGCAAGTCAAACTCCCTATCATCATTGCACATGTCCCAATATTTCTGTTCCCCGCGCCCCTGAAGCCATCTCGACCCCTTCCGGATGGTGTCAATCGCCCGCTCATGCTCGCCGATGGTATTGTAGAGATCAGCCAGCACGAGGACCTCCATCAGCCCGAATCCACCGCCAGCAATTTCGGCGGACGACGACGGACTTGGGCCACGGCCGGTAGGATAGAGCGCTTGGTAGTGCTCAAACGCTTGTTGGAAGAGCGTCGCGCAGGTTGGGAGGTCCGAGAGCTCGATTAGGACGGTGCGGATTTCATCGAGAACGGTGAGATCGTGTGGGAAGCGTTTGAGGATCCCGAGCAGTGCGTGGCGGGACTGCAAAAATATATAAGGACTGTAGTGGAGGTGGAATCGCGTACTCACGGTCCTCAAATCGCCGATTTCCTTTGCAAGTGAAGCACGATCCCAGAGAGCGTCGACGTTCGTTGGGTCAAGACTGTACAGCTTGCGGTAACAGTACAAAGACTGGCGAGTGAAGCCGGCTTCCCTAGAAAAAGAATCAGTAACGAGACTTCCGTGAAGAGTCGCACCACGTACCTGGATTGACGTGCCAATCGATCCCATTCTTCCGCGTCGTGCCTCAAATGTGCAGCCATGATACGCAACTGCAACGCCCTCTGACCCTGATCCATGTCTGAATAGCACTGCGCTAGAACGGACCACGCAGGGGCCGCGCGAGGTTCGATTCGAATGACTTCTTGCATGATCTTGATCGTATTGGGCAGGTCATTATCGACATATGCCTGGTTGCCGTCTCCTATAAGCGAACGGACTTGTTGAGAAAGCGTGGGACCAGTCGGGCGTCCATTCTAGGGGACTTTGAGTATGTAAAGCACCGTTGCATTGTTTTGAGTCGCGTACATGCTTGCGTTTACGGCCAATGCCAGAGGCGGCGCGTAAATCATCACGAAATTCGGCCTCACGCTCCTCTATGTTGAAATCCCAGTCTTTGGCTAGAACACCCGTCTCAGAAGGATCATTTCTCCCGCGGATTGTCTGGACCAGGCGACTGTGGCTCCGTGTCAGGTGGAAGGTAGAAAAAACCCAAATCGTACTGACTCAAAGTCGCCTTCGATCTCTTTCTCCGCGTTCACATCTTCTGCCGTATCTGCTGCGCCATCTCCTTCGTATTCTCGATCGTCTTCATCCTCGGAACTGCTCTGGGAGAACTCGGAACCTTTGGATGTTTCACATGAGAAAGCAACTGAGCGGGAGCTCAAACTCACCTGAGTCGTCTTCCTGATCGATTAGGTCGTCGTCGTCGTCGTCGAATGTACCATTGGCGATAGCTTCAAAATCAACAGAACCAGACATATCTCTTCAGCAAAAGAGTGAGCACAGAAGAGCAGAAATGAAGAGAATATTGGTTACGTAAGTTGCGCAACTTCAACTTGAACCACGACCATCTCGACGTTTCTTTCTCTGAGAATGGCTTCTCGACAAGTCTACCCTGCCGTGAGACTGCCTTCCTGTATTATATGAAACGTTGCGTTGATGTCTTGCCCATTTGATCCTTTAGAATGGCGTGTACATGGATCACAGTAACTCTGGCTCAACCGACGAGTCCCCGTTTGGTTCAAGTCTCACGACGCCCGTCGACGAAGATGCGGCAAAGTCCTTCGAGAGGATGGGCGAGAAGCTTCTTACCGACTATGACATGGATTTGCACCTAACGCCCAAACCACCGGCAATCGAGACGTACGAGAATCAAGACATGATCACGCCGAAACCTCTCAGCCTGTTCAAATCGGTTGGCCAGGCGAGAAAGCTCGCCAAGGGTCTAGTACCACGGACAAAGGTACGCCGGACTCTCGATAGTTCTCTTTTTCTTGACTCAACCGTCGGTCAGACACCTGTAAAAGAATCTCCAGCCGTCGTAGCCTCATCTGCCACCTCTCATTCCACACAAAGCGATAGCGAATTCCTGTTCAACGTCTGCGATACTTCATCAGTCGTCGCCCATTCCCGCACTCCTGTGAGTCTCGTGTTTTCGATTAGTTCAATTGGTCTAAACCTTGCGGTAGAGTCTCTACAGTATGCCAAACTCCTCTCTTCTACAGAGTAGGGAATCTTCTTCTGATATTTCCGAAACGGTTGGCTTTCATTTTGTCTACACGATCCAATTGTTTAACGTTTTCCATTCAGATCACCAGAGGGCTTTTGAGTCGCTCAGCCTCGCTCGTCGGCTTGTGCCCAAGTGACAGCGGATTATCGGTATCTGAAGCCCCCGACAGTCCTAACGTTCTTAGCGCGATTACGCCTGCAAACTCTCTGAACGCTATTGACTCATTTATCGTGCCCGAAGCCTCTACTTTCTCCGAACTATCCAAGATCACCATCAAGACCGTTCCTTCTCTAGTCGCTAAACTTTTCTGTTTCCTTCCTTGGTGCGTCTTGGTGGGCGGTGCCATCATGCTCGCTCCTCGATATCTGGAAATTGTCGCGTTTTCTCCTGGATATATCGCCTCGCCTCGTGGAATTCGTCGTTTCGCACACTGGACCGAATGCGCTATACCTCACATCATGATCTTCCTTGCATCCGTTGCGGCTGTTGTGTGGTGGAACCTTGCTCTTGGTGTCGTTCTGGCTTCCGGGATTGTCGGACAAACTGTTTTAGCCTGGCATGACTTCGTTCCGGACAACAAGATAGCGTTGGGTGAAGATGATCGTCAGACCATATACCTCGCTATCATGGTGTACGTCGTCTCCGAGGACCTGGTTACTGTCAAGAGGAAGGAGACTGGGTATGTCATCGATGTGACTGGTGGAAGAGAACTTGAAGCAGACGATCCCGATGTCAATCATGAAGCTGAGTAGATGGAGAATGGTCGAGTGTATAGCAACTGTACGATATCGTTATCAAGGTCTTTCGACAATTCGAACATGATTCTTCTTCCGACATTACAAAACTTCACTGCTCGTAAGTCAATCTGTTCTAGTCCTCAAAGACGTCAATGGTCTACGTCCTTGGCACTTGAAATTTTGACTTTTGCCATCTATAATCTGCCTAACAACATGTGGTCATCGGAGGTGGTCTCCTGTCACCCAAGTCACCATAGGGTGCCAGCGAAAGAAGCTCAAACAACGCAATGGAATTGACCGATAATGCTTCTTTCCGCAGCACAGAAGATGTACTTCCGCGATGCCAAGCAGAAGACAAGATCTGACGAGATTGTCCAGCATCATGATCAACGCACAAGGGAGCGGCGACAAACAATCAATCATGTGTTCGACCACGTTCAAGTGCCACCTAGAAACCTCTAGAAACCTGTTCTGGCGTACCGAGTCCGAGTCGGCGCACTCCGCAGCAGTAGACCACGAACCAATAAACTTTCAGTGGCTTCCATTGTGTTTCCAAGAATAAGGAGTTGGAAACCCTGTATGTTTCCATGCGCATGGTCTTTATCCAACATGCTTCCCCGCGCGATGCCCGACCATACCGCAAGGGGTCTGCCGACTGCGCTTTCCTATCTCAAAGCGCGTACCCTCGCCACTCCAAATACGACGCACCGGACTCTCCGCGCATCTCTCGGCGTTCTTGCATCATTAGTGAATTCGCGACTTATGATTGGCTCTCGTCTCATCTTCGGTGGAGTTGGCCATTGAATGGACCCGATTCATCAGACTTCTCTCAAACGGATCGCACGCCAAATCGCACTACGGCATGAATAAAACATATGGCTTCCTCACAATGGATTTGTATAAAGGCGAGCACGACTCCTTGAGGAGCTACCAACAATCGTTCATCTTTCGCGAACCACTACGATGCTGTACTCATCACTCATTCAACTCGCAGCGCTCGCCGCTATGGTCTCTGGTAAGCTAACCCGAGACTGTGTGGCGCGAGCACTATGACTTACTTCGTTCTGCTTGGAAATTTACAGCCCACCCTGGTGAGGTCCACGAGCGCAAGAGCACCGCAGAGCTTATCAGGAGAGAGGCGAGAAATTCCCTATTATTCTCCTTAGATCCAGCGGGCTGACTTCTCTGTATATAGTCCGCTGCGGCCGGGCGTCATCTCCTGGCTCGCAACTGTGCCAGCACCATCTCCTCCATGAATGCCAAACGTAGAGCTAAGAGGGCTTTGGCGAAACGCGGTCGCCGAGACGACATCTCAGCTAGCGTGACCTCGAGTGCTGATGTTCCCCATGTCACCACCATTCAAAAGTATGACTTTTACTAGTCCGATCTTAATGTCCACTTATGATTTACTTGCAGCTGGACTTGCGTTACCGCCCCAGAAGTCACGGAAGGCCCTTACTACATCAACAACGAAATCATCAGGAAGAACCTCACCGAGGACCAACCGTTCGTCTTTCATTTAACTACTTCGTCCATTTCGAGTCTGACACTCCGTTAGCGGTGTCCAACTTATCCTGGATATTGGTGTCCTTGACATCAACACTTGCGAACCTTTGTCAAATGCGTTCGTTGAGATTTGGGCTGGTAAGCTGCTTTGTCGCTATAGATCTCACGGTAGTTAACGTGCACTGAATATTACCAGCTAACGCTACCGGTGTCTATGGTGGCTACCCTGCGCAATTGGGTGGTGGTGGAGGAGGACCTCCTTCCGGTGACCCAAACAGCACAGTGACCGATACTGCCACTGTTGGGCCTCCTTCCGGACCACCAGGTGGACCCGGCGGACCTGGAGGAGGGGGAGGAGGAGGAGGAGGTAGCCAGTCTTTGGCACGGAATGAGACCTTCCTGAGAGGTGGACTCCCTACTGACGACAACGGTGTTGTCGAGATCATCACCGTCTATCCTGGATTCTACTCAGGAAGGACTGCCCATATCCACACCATGGTGCACACCAACTGGACCGCGAATGAGAACGGGTACCATTATTTCTCATTCAAGTCAGAATTCTTAGGCTGATACTTGTTTTGCTAGGACTCTCTCATCGCACGCCGGAAAACTCTTGCACATCGGACAGTTCTTCTTCGAAGAAGACTGGAATGACAAGGTCTATGCATCTGAAGTATACGTCACGAACACCAATGAACGCACCTACAATGTCGACGATTCAATCCTTTGGGAAGAGAACTCTGACGGCAACAACGCATTCGTGGAGTACGTCGAGTTCATTACTGACTATTTTTATCCTCTTGTGCTCACATTATTTGCCTAATCAAGTCTCGAGCTGGTTGGGGACGATGTCACGGACGGCATCTACGGGTACATCAGTGAGTAGAGTTTCAGATGCTGTCTTAATCTGTTCTTACGTTCTGTCTAAAGCTATGGGTGTGGACTCCACTGCTTCCTACTCGATCATGAACAGCAACTACTACAACTCGACTACCGAGTCAACCACGACCGATGCTGCGACAGAAGCTACTGGCGCCGCTTTCTACGGCAGGGCGATGGGTCAGGCCTGAGCATTGACATAGTCCAGAGAATAGAAGAATGCATATTATTCCTGTGTCTCGTCAGACCTACATGTACTTACATACCAAGTCGTTCTTGAATCTGCAGATCGAATCATCTCTGGTATCTTCTGCATCGGCGACTCGGAAGCTAACTGGTAAATTCAGTCCCTGAACTTGAAGATCTGCGTCT
>CEMG01179837.1:654-10857 GCA_001179705.1 Baeospora myosura
TACTGACCTGATACCGATGTTCTTTGCGATACCCTCATCGACCAGCTTCTCCATGGCAGTCCAGGTCTCCTGCAGAGGGGTGTTCTCTATGCTTTATATGTCAGTGGCGTGTCATTCACGATCTCCAGGGCTACTCACGAAGATAAACCTTTCCGTCGTCGGCTGTCCAACCAGGGGGATATTTGTGTGCGGGATCGACGTATTTAAGCGCGATGGGGAAATGGACGAGATACAAGTCAAAGTAGTCCAGGCCCCAGTCGGCAAGCTGCTTCTTTGCGAGTGCATCGACCTTGGTATGGGTGTCAGTACCATATTGGCGCTCGGTGAAGAGTATTACTCACATGCTCTTTCGCATGGAAGTTGTTCCAGAGCTACAGTGTAGTTCATGTTAGAATCTTTCTTCTCAAGCTGCACAGAGTAGATTTAAGCTTGCCTTGGTAGTGATGACTACGTAAATGAAAATTAATTAGCTTTGTTGAAGGAAGGAATAAAGAGGGGGATGCATGAACTCACACAACTCTTCACGCTTCACAAGTCCGTCCTTGATGGCTCTCGCAACACCCTCGCCGGCTTCTTTCTCGTTTCCGTAGTCGCACGCGCCATCGAAAAGACGGTAGCCAGATTTGATGGCTGTGTAGACGACCTGCAATATTGTTTCAGTCGACGAGCCCAAACGCATGAATACTATCAACGAACGTCGGCAATAGTAGCGTTAGGAATCTGTAATGAGACTGGTAATTAGAGAAGGGAACCGATGGTAGATTGAATGATACCTGCCTTCCAGAGACCAAAGCTTGATAGATTGTAAGATCGACTTTCGTTTTATAGGGGCACAATCCAGCTCACCCGGTCAATGGCATCTGGGTAGATCGCGTTAGTCAAGCACCCGCAGAACGCGCGCAAAGCATACACACCTTCTGTCCAGTCCTCTTGAGTTCAATGGTAGCCATATCTATGTATCGAAACCGTTGAGGGGCCCAGGGCACCGGCTGGGTGCCCACGTGACCATGGGGAACCTGCGCCAAACCCGGTCCGCTGTCACTCTCTGGGTACCCCGCTCGGAAGTTTCAGATATCGACTGCCTTGTTCGTCCTGTACCGCCAATGCTAATTGTTCTTTTCACTCGTTCGCGTGCTTCAAGACTATTACGGCCAAAATCCACGTTCTACTCGATCTGCTTGGCCTGCAACTGCTTCTCTCGTACCGTGGCATCTCTCCTCCAATCTCATCCCACTGAGCCTCGAGAAGTGAACAGCATGACTGAAATAGTTGCATCCCTCAAGATTTGGCCCACCGAGGCCTCGTTGGTTAACACTGTGGTCAAAAGTCGATGTTGCGGCCAAATATGGACTCAAAGCCCACTCGACGCGCTGAAAAACCACTCGATCGAGGCACCCTTGTTCGCGGGTCTCACCTCTCGTCTCACACTCTAACCTCGACTTTGAACTAGCAGTACCTCTATTCAGCATGCCCCAGCGACCTTACGAAGAGGTTGAGCTCCGGTACGCAGAATATCCAATGTTCAGACTTCGGTATCACTGACTGGCTCCTTTCTGACAGAACCCTCTCTAAACCGAAACTCGTCGAATTGGTTCGCAAGCAACTCAGTCGTTGGCCTTCGAAGACCTTCAACCAGTCGAGACTCAACAAAACGCAGCTCACGGCCGCACTTCTTGATACCAAGAACGGTTTTACAACGGACACACCCCTGCCTCGGGCGACGTCAAAGCAAATAACTGGTCGGTCGGGTGGTAGTAGTGCTTCGCAGATTGTAAGTCATCCATGGTATTAGTCATCCATGGTATTAGTCGTATTGGTTCGTACACTCATCGGTTGATATGAGGGTTCCTTTGTACATTTATTATTTTTCGCGGCGCCAATGTGAGTAGCAGCGCGCCAATGTGAGAGATGTTGACAGATGTCTGCAAACGGAATTTCTACATACAAATACTTTGACCCCCCCGCGCCGATATTTCTTACGTTGCCCGCGCCGAAAACTTTTGCGTTGCCCGCGCCAATAATTTGCATGTCGCACATGTCAACTCATCAATTTTGAGCTTGACTACGCTACATAAGACTACACTTCAACCCTTATAAGACTAGGTATCGCTCTAAACGCCTCCTTGGGCCTTGGACGATGATCTCCAAATGATTTTGATCAGTTCTGCGAGCCCAGGGCAAAGGAATGGGGGCTGGTGATGCGTAGAGAATGCTTGAGAAAGAGGAAGGCGATAACGATGGATTTGGCTGATATTGAGAGTGCAGCCTGCATTCCGGACACGTTTGCGATCGTACGGCTCCGGCAATGATTCCGTTCGATTTCGCGACCTCAAAGCCCCCAGAGCAAAAAGGGACGGGCTGAGAATATGATGGATATGATGGATATCACAATAACCGTGCCCACGGCGAGTTGGTTTGCAGTCGTAGGGCTCTGGCGTGGTTTGAACTCGATCCCTAAATCTTGAACCTCGAAACCGCCCAAAACGAGGGAAAGACAGATGTTCCGTGGAATACGTCCGCGAAGACGGAAGAGTTGACCTATGCAGATTTGCGGCCGCTATGGCGAATTCGACATTGTTCTCAAGACTCAGGGCTCGAGCAATGTTTTCAACCAGTTCCTGAGCCTCGAAATGGATCCCCTATAATGAGAAAATGGATGGTGATAAAGAGCTGAAAGGGAGAGAGCAAGCAAGGAGTTGCCGTAGACTATCAGAGCCATATCAAAGTTCAACCTTGATGTGGTGGTATTGAGAGGAACAAGAACGTTGGTGAGGGCTGCTGGTGTGCCTTCCTCGACTGTGGCTCGACATCGACTCTCGAGTGAACGTGTCCACGATGATCGAGGCAACGATCAAAAATTGATGGCTCGCACGGACCACACTAGGGCCGGCATCCATTGTTCAAAGAAGTGGCTCACACATCCCGAGTCCGACGTACCTGGTCCCTGGACAGGCTGGACGTACCTCATCTCCGGATCCATGCATCTCGACGCTACGGATTTGCGAAGTTATCACTTTGCCCGCCACTCCAAACTTCTCCAGTGTGTCCAGACTCCACACAATACCTGCCCGCGAAGATCAGCCTCATCTCAAACCTACATATTTTTCGGCACAGATCCTCTGCAAATCGCTTTTTGCTCGCCTTCCAGCGCATCGTGACCTTTCTCTCGGGAGCCGAGTTGGACAAGCGGCGAATAAGGGCTTCGAAGTTCGCGGCGGACCCGAGTTCGAGTGCGACGGGACTTCTTTTTTTCAGGAGATGAAGGAGCTCAGATAGGTGAGGAGGTTGCTGCACACTGATGAGTCCAGCAGCAGCGAGAGCACGCGAGATGAGGCGGCTGAGTTAACCAGAGCGATTGAATCCAGACAAAACGTGAGTATCTTTCCGTCTTGACATCTCTCTATCTCTCTATCTAATCTGCCCGCCAGCCACCCCAAGACAACGCCTCCATCTTTGGATTTTCCCAACGTCCCTTTGCCCTGCATATCACTTTTTGCTCGCCTTCCAGTGCATCGTGAACATGCAAATGAGGGCTTGCGGTGGGACTGAGTTCGAGTGCGACGAGAATTTCGAGGGAGACGAAGGAGCTGAGATACGTGAGGAGGTTGGCACACGCACATGCAGCACTTTGTCGACGTCGGGACTGAACAGCGCTGCGGCTAGTTTGACCTCGAGAAGTCCCGAGACGGCTGCTCCTGGTGCTTATTGAAGCTAGGCAAAATGTGAGTCCGCATCGCTTTTCTGAGTGTTTCTGTTGTAATTCACTTCATCTTACGATGCATCTTCAACCTGACATCACATCCATTGAGGACGACTCGACGACCTCCACAAACTCGCAGCTACACCCTTCACCAACAGCAGTCAGCACTGCCAACGAGCGTACGGCGACACCAGAGATGGAGGCGTAGTTCTGCACTATCGACATCATGAATCGCACCTAGAGTCATTGTCACCGCAACCACCGCGATTCGGACGCTGGGTCTTATAAGCGTGAGCACCCTGAGCAAGTGCAGCGTGCTGATTGGGCTGTGACTCTGAGCGTAGATCTGAACAAGTTTATTGGATGTAGTAGTAACTTTTCAATATATGATCTTGAATAATATTTTGTTCACTGGCGCGGGTCGATGTGTATTGGCGCGGGCAACGTGAAATTTATTGGCGCGGGGGGTCAATCAAAATGCTCACACAAATCTATATCAATTTTCTGGCTACTTCTCACATTGGCGCGCTCTACGCATATAGGCGCGGGTCAAAAGTAATATTTGTACAAACGAACCCTCATAGTTGAGAAGATTTTCAATGTGCAAACTCCCGCCACAACAACTCAACTCTTCCATGCCAGCGCCGTGTCAGCTTCGTCGGTATCACCATTTTCACAAGGCCCCCAGCCCGGGATGACACATACACGGTCATTGCGTCTTTATATTGAAGATAACCGCCAGACTCCCCTAGGCTCTCAAACTCCGAAGACTGTGCAGGATGTTGATGTTGATATTGCCGGTATGGGATGGCGTACCCCCGGAGACTGGTTGGTAGACGCTTCACAGGTGCTACAAAGCCTTCAACAGAGTCTCGGGGCTATCAGAGGATCAGGTATGTGTGTTACGGCTCTTTCACATTCAAACGTCTGATTGAGAATTCGTACAGGGACTGTTAGACTCGGTGTTCCCGATTACAACGCTCCAGAATACACATGCTATTTTATCGAGGCTGATATCAAGACGCTTCCTACGGCAACGACTACTCCAAAGCAACTCACCATTCCCGAGAGCTCGACTCTCTGTTTGCGTATTGACCATGTAAGAATGTCTCGTCATCAACTGGGGCTCAATTAACTTGCATTAGGGTGTTCCTTTGATTCCCTATTCACCGAAGCGCGAGCGTGACCGTCAGCATGAACCATCCGAAGGCACGTATTCATTCTTTAGCCTTTTTCCGCATTCTCTCATCAAAGAACGATGACCAGACGCACTCGCGGAGACTCGACACATCTTATCACAATCTGGTGCAAGCGGATCCATGTTGAAACCCCTTGAGTACGCACGGCAAAGGTCAGCCACTACACAGGACTCTATTCGGCGGAAGGAGGACTTCAAGAAGGACGCAAAGTGGCTACTTAGCCTAGTTCAGAAGCGTCCAGGATACACCGAATTCAACTGGTCGCATAATCGTCGCCTCCAAAACCCCGATGTTGCTCGCAAGTGGGATTTTACCGCCCGATTTTTCGATGCCTACTACAAGATCAAGAGCGAAGTAACTGTACGTTTTTGATCACAATGCTATCTCTTTCATTCTGATGATCAGGTCAAACAGGGCTGCACGATATATAAGCCTGTACTTTGTGCAGCACTCCACATCAAAGACACGACACTATCCGAGGCAAGAGACGGAGATCGCTTGGTGAAGAAGTATGGTGTAGGTGGGACCTATCCTGCACAAGAAGTCATTGACGAGATTGCAGCGGAACGCACTCCTCCTCGTGGCGCTGAGGAACTCTTGATGTTCCTCAGGAACTGGGAAGTTAACCATCGCCCAGAAGTTGTGGCCCAGTCCTGAATCGGAACGTCATGTACATACCTCCGAATGTATTTGTATCGCCTTGTTCGGTTATCTGAATGGAATCGTGCACCTCCCAAGTCGCAGTAAGCTTAAATAAGTGAGTCGTAACACGAATTCTCCCATTTATTTTCTCCTTGTGTTGCATCGCTTGGCTAGTTCATACTACCTGTGTCTATGGAGCGCCCACCATGCTGTACTTCATGGTCTATTTCTTTCTAGTACTCAAAGTTGGTCGTCATCTTGCAACATGTCGTCGAGAAAGTGATCGTCAATCAACACGAATTTTCTCATTCTATTTTTCCGTGTACTACAAGACTTGTCTAGTACTCACTGTCTGTGTAAATGGTATGCTCTACATGATGTGATCTATACTCTATTTTCCCCTAGTACTCTAAATCCCTCGGCGTCTCACTGTGATTATTTTTGTAATACTTGGGCAATTATGAAGGAACGTTAATTTTCGATTCATTGGTGCGAATCTTCCTCATGCCGGGGAACGGTTGGCTAGTACCTGAAGTACAGCACAATTACTGCCAATGCTCAAAGTGTGCACTCCGTATTAAGGGTACATAGGTGAAGGAAGGAAGGATTGAATCTCCATAGCATTAGAATTGAGAATCCCGACATGCTCTCTCAGGCTTGACATATCTATGGCGGCCATCTGCCCGTACTTCTTGAAAGGGATATGCTGCTCACTCCGCAGATAAAACATTAGAGAGCAGGGAAATAGATGGTATAGTTAGAATTATGATACACAAATTACAAACAGATTATGAAGTATACGAATCAGCTGCTTCCATGATCAATGCCCAAAACACCCCATCTCTCCGTTGTATGGCATCCGTAAAGGCTCGGGTCGTTTTAAGGTCCTTGTCAGCCGGTGTCGGAATGGGGAACTTCACCTTCAAGAACCGCAGCGCTCGCGAATAATTCCAATTTGTTCTCGAGGAGAGGGTCTCGATCAATGTGATAACCTTCCTGCGACGGGTTCCTTCGACCTTGAGACCAGATTTGTTACGCTTCCATCGTGCATCCCATCCTGAGATTAGCTGCTGTACAGATAACCGTCCGTCCATCCCATGAACATGCTCAGTCCAAATGTCCTCGATGGTCGCCTGCGCGTTGACTTCCCGAGGCTTCCACCATGCATATAAGGGAAGCCACTCATCATCCTGGTTCTGTGACTTTGTCTTTGACCATTCAAACTCGTGCTGCCGTAGGCGCTCGACAGGAAACTTTTTCTCGAGTAGGTGGATGGCATCTAATTGTTTTGAGCGTTCATAGTCGTTTGTCGAGAGTTGAAAAGTAGTGGAAGAGTAGATGTTGCCATTACGGCTGACAGTCGACAAACCAGTTAATGAGATAGCCGCAGCTGGTGGGGTGACAGTGACCGAGGATTGAGATGAAGCTGAAGTGGTGGCGACTGGGGGATACGAGGCGGCGTGACCAGCATTTGAGGTTGAGTGATTATTGCCACGTTCAACGAGAGGTTGCGGCGGAGGCACCAAGCTTGAAGTTGCAGCCGCCGTGTAAGGACGTTCAAGCTCAGAAACCACTGGCGGCAGGTAGTCAGTATCTGCTGTAATATCATAGTGAGCGAGATCGACTCGACGTAGAATGTAAATTGAAACACACCTCCACGTCGCCGTTTCCTCGAGCCTTGAGCCAAAGAGGCTTGGAAAAGCGCCTGCATTGTTTCGAAACGATGATTCATATCCTCCTGGAGTTGACGAATCTCATCTCGGGCTTGCTGCTGCTGTATCGCATGCGTGGTAACAATACCAGTCATCGATGTAAGCATCTTCTCGGGCAGTGCAGACAACTGATGTCGAGCTTCCTGTTCAGCCGCCTCAATGGTGCTTGTTGATGTGGCTGCCCAAGTCCGAAATAGAGGAGTGGTAAAGGGCGGAAACGCGAAGAGGGGGGAGGTTGGATATCTGACGAATAAAACAGCGGCGTCTTGAAGAATGATGCGACGAAGACGGATAAGAAGATTTAGAAAGTTCTTGAGAGCGGCGTCCTCGCCAATCTTGCCCAGTGAGTCGCGGCGCTTCTTGTAGGCAAATTGCTCTGCTTCAACCCAAGGAAAAAGGAGCTTCGTCAACTCCTGTGGTGGTTCTAGGTGAACAGCGTGAGTCAACAATGATTGACAACGTTTCATGGCGAAACTTACTTAGAATGTCGCGTGGTACCATATAAGATCTTTGGTCTCGGCCGTTGAATGATGCTGCTGCAACCATACCATCCAAAGGCAGACCATGTTCATATGTCTTGTATGATCCGGAGTAGCTCCATACACCGACATCTCTTATGTCTTCAGCGCTTGCTCGATGCTCTTTCACATAAACTGCCAGAAAACCGCGACCCGCATGCGTAGCCTTGCTGATATTCACGTCATTGCTCTTCTTCATGGTGTTTGTACGTTTAAGATGATCTGGAAATGTCATAATATCGAAGTTGAGTATGGTGCGTCGAGTTGAGTGAAGATACAGAGAGACGTACTTCCGTAAGACATTTGAGTCTCTTCTCCGTCTCCTCCAAAGAACAAATGTAGTTTATACCAAGGTCGGCGGCCCATCTCACCGCCGCCTTGCGAATAATCAGGAACGAAGCTTGGGACAGCACGTTCCAGGACATGAAAGTATGTGAAGAAATAGAAGCCGACAGCCCCCACAGAGCACAGTTCCGTTATGCGATGACGGAATGCACCTTGCTCATCGACACGACCCGTCGTGTTGTTCTTTCCTTGATTCGTCAAAAGAATGAGGGCCTAGAAACAGTTTGAAATTGAGTATTGTGCCTGGTTCTGCAATTTTACGCAATAGAAACGTACCATAGTCTTAGCAGCTGGGCCGATGTCTACCATTGAAATATCACGAGCACCGAGGTCGGACCATAGAAGACGGCGAGTATTGTCCCCACGAAAAGCCGTACTCGTAGATATCAGTAGCATTGTGCGGTCTCGAACACCTTCGAAAACTTTCTTCTTGCCTTTACCACACGCCAGGATGTTCCACATGGCGCAGCGAATTAACTCGTCCTCGGTGAATGTATCTTCGAAGAGAATTATATTGAGCTTGAAAGGGATAGAAGAAGAGCTATTAGATGGTAATCACATACCGGAACTGATTCCAATCGCTTTGAGAGCTTGGGCATCAGCAATGCGTTGTGGTTCATTAGCCTTTGACGCTGATTCAAAAGTTGTGATGCGAATGTCACTGCGAAGAGGTTGGTGGGACTCGGGATAGTTCTTGTAAATGTCTTCATGTTGGTGTCGATAGCGATAGCGCTCTAATGCGTTGATGGCCTGACTGATGGAGCGCTGACCCAGAGAGCTTCCAGGGATTTCCTGACCATCAGACGTCCGCTAATGAAGAAACACTGAGTTAGTGAGTCGTTTCAAGCATCAATGAAGCGATACCCACCTTAGTCCGAGTCGTCTCGTATTGCAGAAAGAGTGCCACTTTGGAAACCGTGATAGGCTGCGCGGGAGCAACAATGCCACCAGTAAGCTTGGGATCAGCCCAGAACTTCTCGTAGTCTCGTTGACGTCGTGCATACGCAACCTCGGTACCCTTCTTACTGTCCATGCGAGATTCCAAAGCGAGACGATTGGCGTGGGACTGACGTTCGATGGCTTCTTCGGTTGAACCACCCCGGACGGGAGCCTTCCCATTGCTCGGCGCACTAACATGATTAGTCCTAAGCTCCAGCTGGTCTGAGTCCGGTTTCTCTTCAAACTCGTCATCTTCAGAGTCAGAATTATCGTCATCAAAAGTGTATAGGTTGTCGGGAAGGGCGCTCGGTCCAGCAGTGGCATTTGAGGGACGAAGATCCTCAGCGCGACTTGGGAAATGGAAGCCGTTGACAAAACTCGTTCCAACATCAGTATTGCCACCATTGCTATCGGTGGGAGGCGTGATTGCTGCATGTGGTAGTGCCGAGTCGAAAGGTCGTACTGGAGGAAATTCGTCTGCAGACCTTCCCCAAGATACCCGGCGCTGTCGTTTAGCCAAAGGTAAAGGAGAATGGCCAGAGAGGGTAGCATAGCGATGTTGGCGAGGAGAGCTTGAAGCTGTTGTTGGTGCCATGGTGGGATTCAGAGATAGAGACGAAGCAGAAGAGTTAACTTGTTCTTATAATCAAAATCAGTGTCGACAGAACAATGAGTCTCAGTCACGTACCTGGTAAATTGGCCACTTCGCTGCACTGCAGCACAATGCCTGCCCCCGATTCGCCGAAAGCCACAAACTCGCTTCGTAATGTGAAGAGTGGCCTGGTGTGTACAGCAGGGTGCTCAGTGCGCGCCGCGCCGAATTCTGGTGTCGCCGTGTTGGATCGCTGGAGTGTGGAAATCGCGTCGAGTATCAATCAGTCAGAAGAGAGGTGGTATGAACAAGTCTATTAGAGGTTCTCGAGTCTACAAAGTAGATAGAGCGATCACGAATAACAGATAATGGCCAGTCGGTAACTGCGAGACCATGAAAGCTGGCACGAGAGTCGAGAGTCGAAGGATCACAAAGTGAAACAGGCATTGTGGGGCGGACAGAGCTGAGAAAAGGTTCCGAGTGAGCATAATACGCGTTCGAGGACAATGGGGCGGAGACTGACCTTATATGGCGAATATACGCTGGTTTCCTGGGT
>CEMG01179840.1:0-24763 GCA_001179705.1 Baeospora myosura
TAAACGTCAAGGTTGCTAGTCGCCAGTATGGCTGAAGAAGTTCATAGGCCCTCGGTCGACCTTCCGAGAGCAATTGTCTGGTCTATCCCCGTCGGATTCATTACTGGCGTATTTTTCCTATTACCTTTGCTATTTACCCTACCTGATGTTGCGACACTGCTTGCTGGTATGACGTTCTCCACTTGGCAGTCGAGCCATTGCTCACACGGGCGTTTTCCAGTTTCGGGAGGGCAACCTATCGGCGTAATGTTTGAAATGATCATGGGATCCAAGGCAGGAGGCTTTGGGATGGTCAGTGTTCCATCTTCGACCTCTAGATCGATTAACTCAATAGATATGACTCGCAGTGGTTCATCGGTGCGTGACCTACCTAAATTCGAAATTCTAGGAAAGGCATTCACAAGTACCCCTGTATGCTATCTAGTCTTCGGAATCGCCATATTTTGCGCCATCTCTATCAGCTGTGCCGCCTCGCGGGCAACTTGGGCGTTTGCGAGGGACAAGGCCATCCCGTTCCATCGCACTTTCTCCGTCGTCAACTCCCGTCTCTCTGACATTCCTCTCAACGCCTACCTTCTCTCAATGTCCATCCAGCTTTTCCTTGGTCTACTGTACCTCGGATCCTCCGCTGCCTTCAACGCTTTCAGCGGTGTGGCTGCGTGGTGACGGAGTCATGAAGGGACAGGTCGTTGGAGATATCAGAACAGCGTACTTCGATAGATATTTACTGTCATGTACATACCTAGGCCTCCGTACTGCAATCTCACTTCATTCCATCTTCTTGTGCTGATGACCACAATAAATGATCAGAGCAAATAGGTCGATGAGCGGCCGTATTCGTGCACAATGTTGCGGATTTTCCGAATGCGAGCATCTTTACACGTCCAGGTTGATTTTTCGCTCCTCCCGCATATTTTTGACGCTTTTGCATAGTTGCGTCTAGTTGTGCTCAATTACGATATGATATGATGCGTATCTCCTGGGTGTAACATGTCCTGAATAAGAAAACAAGTCTTGCGCGATACTCGCATCGACGACTGCTTCAGCCTCATTAGATCGAGTAAGTTGATCGATAGCGTAGCCTCGGCTCTGCTTACACCAACGAGCATCGTTAATACACTACTGACATATTGATCATATTCAGTAAACGTGGTTATGCATACACGAGTCGCAGCTGTTTCCACCATACACGTACGTTCGGATGAAAGTGTCTGTACCATTATTCAGGAGGTACACATCACGCATCCTTCATCCATTATGTTGTTCAGATCGCCGATGGCGAATGGGCGATCGTTCGTTGTCGGAGATATCGACTGCGGGACAGACTAATGAGTTCGTACTAGATGGAAGTGGCACGGTGAACAGAATTCACCTGTTCGTCCAAATGGGTGTTACCCTTTGCCGACGCATCTTCATATTCCTTCCTTGTGTCTTCCGTGTTATCGTTCAACGAGGAGTCAAATACCGTAGCTACTTGGTTGTCGACCATCATGTTCGTGGGATCGAACACAGGATCGGCACGCTCCTCGATTTCTGTTTCGTCGGTGCTATCGATCGATGAGAAACGGTCCGGGGAGGATCGAGGGGTTAGTGTCGATTCGTCGTCGACCATCAATTTAGTGGGGAGGATAGCAGGAGCGGTTCGTAGATAATACATTCCTGTCTTCAAACCACGTGCCCATCCCTGAAAGTGCATGGACGTCAACTGCCTGTACGTGGGGCTCCGCATGTGTATGGTAAGGCTCTGGGATTGACATATGAATGGCCCACGTTCGGCTGCAAGGACGATGACGCTAAGCTGACTGATCTCCCAGACTGTTTTGAAAACAGCCTTAACTGTGTCGGTGAGACCGTTGATGCCCTGAACAGAGCCACCGCTGGCAAGAATGGCGTTTCTTGTATCGTTGTTCCACATTCCCAAGCTGACAAGCTTGTAGCAGAGCCATGGGTTGAATACCTGAAACTCCCCTGCAAGGGATCGTCGGATGTAGAGGTTGCTAGCAGAAAGGTTAGTTTGAATCTTATAAACATGATGATCCGGTACCTGGTAATGGGCTCGAAGCTCTCAGTAAATCCTAGGATTTGACTAGTCGTCGCTGTGGGCATCAGTGCTACCAGCAAAGAGTTGCGTATGCCGAACATCGCAATACGGCGACGGGTATCATCCCAGTCCCAAAGTGTTGTTGGCGTAACCCTCCAGAGGTCGAATTGGAGTTGACCTCTATGCATCGGACTTCCCTTGTAGGATGCGTACGGTCCTTCGCGAATCGCCAGCTCGACGCTCATTTCTAAGCACCCGTGATATATCGTCTCGAAAATCTGGGCGTTAAGCAAACGGGCTGCGGCGGATTCGAAGGGAAGCTCAAGTATCATGAATGCGTCAGCCAAACCCTGTACACCAACTCCGATGGGACGGTGGGTCATACTCGACAGTTTGGCTTCTGGAAGAGGATAGACGTTGACGTCGATTACGCGATTCAGATTACGCGTGACGATCTTAGAAATGTCATGGAGTAGTCTGAAGTCGAATTTGCCGTTTCTGATCATCATGGGAAGAGCAATGGACGCCAGGGTGCAGACCGCGACCTCCGAAGGCGAGGTGAACTGGACGATTTCTGTACACAAGTTCGACGACTTGATGGTTCCTTGATGTTGCTGATTAGATTTCACTATTCGTATGTGTGTAAGTCCCTACGATGCGCTGCAATACATACGTGGACTCACCATTAGCGGAGTCTTTATATAGCATAAACGGATTTCCTGTCTCCGTCTGGGCTTTGATTATGGCATCCCAAAGGACCATGGCCTTAATTGTGTCTCTGCCACGATGTTCGTGCTCGTAGCGTTCGTAGAGCGTGTCGAACGCTTCTCCATAGGCCTCGTCGAGCCCTGGCGCCTCGTCGGGTGAGAATAGCGTCCAGTTGCCCTTACAGCTCACGCGCCTCATACTGTAATGGTGATTTAGTAGGTATGTCAAGTGGCTCATAGACCGCGCGACTTACAAAAGATGCGGAACCCACAGTGCATAGAATAGATCGCGAGCGCGAGCCTCCTCGGGTCCATGGTTGTCACGTAACGACAATATAGCAAATATATCGACATGCCACGGTTCCACGAACACCGCCAGCGCTCCTGGACGTCTCCCGCCTTGGTCAACGTGTCTTACTGTCGCATTCAAAACGCGCAGCATCGGAACGAGGCCGTTGGACGTGCCGTTGGTACCGTTGATGCTGGATCTAAGCGAATTTGGGAAGATAGTAAATCATGGTCAGAAAAAAAAAAGCAAGGCGGACATTGCGGGAGGGACTAACCCTGAGGCTCTGACGTTACTCACGCTCAAACCAATACCTCCGGAATGTTTACTGATCGTGGCGCACTGGCCGATCGTTGAATATATCCCGTCGATAGAATCCTCCTTCACTGGAAGTAGAAAGCAGGATGCCAGCTGCGAATTCGGTGTCCCTGCATTGAACAAGCAAGGGGTTGCATGGATGAAGAATCGTTGAGACATGAGTCCATACGTCTCCAGCACTCTGGGTATATCTTCTCCGTGGATCGCTAGTGAGACCCTCATGAACATATGTTGTGGGCGTTCAGCTATACGCCCATTGAGTTTCATCAAATACGACCGCTGGAGAGTCTTGATACCGAAGCTATGAGTTGTTAATATGACGATTATATGGTAAAGGTAGTTGAGTACGCACTACGTGAAATCCATATCGCGTTCGTGACGGACGGCGGCGTTCAATACGTCTTTGTACTTCATCGCAATTTTGAACGTACTCTCCGCTATTAAATGTTGCGTTGTTCCATTGATCTGATCCTCTAAGTACGGTAGGGTAAGTGTGAGGAAGACACGAATGACACTGAGACGAAATTCGGTTACGAACGGCAGTGGTAGAGATCCGACATGACGTTTGAGAAGAATGATTTCGTCTGCTTGTGTAGACTTGTGACCGCAATACGTCCGGCGAGGATGGCGTAGTGGGGGTGAACTGAGCATAACGCGGCACACGTTTCCTCGATCAGGATCTGGATATTTAGTGGAAGGGATGATTGGAGGATACATCGTGAATATGGCAGTGGGATGTCTGACCTCAATGCTTGTGGTACTGACACCATCGAAAAGCCCCCTCACGACCGTATCTACGACGCTATTGTCAACATGTCAGGTGCGCCACTGATAAGATAGTATGGAAGACACGAACCCTTCCACATCTACGTAGGTCGAATCTAGACCCCCCGTTGACGCCGTAAGCCTCCGTTTGATCTATTTTGCAGTGAGTACGAGAAAGAACTTCGAGAACTGGTTGTTGTACCCTGGACGGGTCGAGCGGATATTTGCTGTTATGATAACATCAGTGACATATATAGTATTCATTCGAATCCCATCGCGCACCTGCCTGTAAGATATTGAAAGGCGACGTCAGTTGGGTACGGGCATCGAGCTGCATTTCGGTAAAGGCCTACCCAATTTGATTACAGTAATAATTGCTTCCATAGAAAGATGAGGGGAAAAGAGGTTGAAACCGCTGCGCTTCTTAACCGATTTTCCTCGTCCGGATCCATCCAGTTTCAACCTGACAAATGATACACACTCGGTCAGGTGTATTAAAATGATTCACCAGTGGCCATCAAGGCTGGTTTTGAATGGGTTCCGGGAAACTCTCTTCATACATCGGCCATCCGTCTCTGAACGAGTGACGTACAAAAGAAAACGCGGAGATCGACATCTTCGGAGGTAGCAATGTCTGTAATTGGACGCGTTAGTAAGGCCTCCTGGACGATGAATAATGCAATACGGATAGGGGACACCATAGTCCCTGACCATTTTGTTGCTGGGAAGCATGCAAAGACCGCTCCATGTGGTCATTATCGCCGCCGTCTTGATGATTAAGTTCAACTTTGTTTCTTTTCAGTCTTTATCCTTATGCAGACGCCACAGGAACCCTCTACGTTGGAGCTCACCTATCGTAGACATTCCACGATGCCGTATGAGCTATCGTGTTCCTTGAAGGAAGCGGCTGGACAACCAAGTCAGGTTTATATCCGGCGGACGGACACACATACACATTGTTCACGTACGCGGTGAGGATGAACAAAACGGTTCGTTGAGTTGCCCAGTCCATCCATCTGTCTTCCTTAAGGGTGAATGATCACGATTGAATTGATAACGATTGTCGTCCGTAATGCAAAGTTCTGAAGCGACTGTACCTTTCCCAGCGATTAAGGTCAGTGGATTGTCTCGGAATGAATGAGACTGTACTCAGGAACCGTCGAGAATCATCGGCCCCAAAGACGTGTTATATCCTATATGTAGACGGTTAGTGATATATCGCGTATGCAGCATAAGTCAACAGCGGTTCGAGGGACTCGCCTTGAGGTACCTTACCTCGAGACGCATGCAAATATCGAGCTCTGGCGTGCTCAGATCCTGGACGAATATGCGCATCCTTGTACTAGAATCGGCTACGTTCGCAAATAAGGTCTGTAGGAATACATCGAGGCCGTCTTGGATACGACATTTGCAAACTGTGGTCCGAGGAATTAGTGGGAACTAGTGGATGATGATTGACTGAATGTGATAAGAGAACGCGTCACTTACCCTGATATTCTCTCGGGGCAGTTTGTTAAAACCGCTACGTGTGGGCGTTATTGCAGATACACAGATAGATAGACACATGATCGAGTTCAGAGATATGAGTCCGGTTTGTCTCCCATCATTACTTCTCAAGACTCCTGTACCATCAGGTGAACAGTAGAGGCCGCTTCCTTGAAACCAACATACGGGCGCTGGGCAAATGCATGTTTTGTTGAGGGGGCAGGTGGTGAGAGGACGATACTTCTGGCTCATTATCAGTCAAGGCATGTTGAGAGCATCGTTCCACTTACGAAACGTGTTGATGGTATTCGGTCTTCAAACTACACACGTCCATCCTTCCATCCATTCACCTCGATAGATTGCGAATAACCCGACGATTCGACGCCATTCGCCTACCCATACGTTTTACAGCATCTGTGCCTCCCACGGCGACGGAGTCAATTGAAATCTCGTCGATCGGAGGGGTAGGGCGACCCGAGGTGGTGGATGTAAACAGAAGCGAAACATGGATACACTTGGAGTTGATGAGAGACAAGTTAGATTCGCATTCCATCCCGTTTGATAATCGATGTATATTGTGTTGGCACAGTAGAAAGATACCACAACAAGACCGCCTTTAGTGATCATATCTCGTATAAGCCCTTTCAGATATAAGGACAGATAAGAAATGCTTCGAACCGGAACTTCAAGACATCATAACGCTGCGGCGGTTGACGATCATTGGGTTCAACCTCCACATAGGGTGCATTTGAGGAAAGGAAGATCGATACTCCCAGTGAGCCATGCGCGAAGAATGCATGAACTGATTCCTGTTGAATGGGACGGTCGACGTCAATGCTGAGTTCGTCGTCCACCTGATAGCCATGCCGTCCTACGTACCTTAGAGAGAGAATACAGCTCCACTCGTGCCCTGACATTGAACCTGTCCCATATATCCTATTGATTCCTTTCGGGCTGAACGGGATGGAGCACCCGCCGGCACGTACGCTCCGTAAGGTAAGCACTTGATGTCGGTCATATGCGCCATGGGAGAAGGGCGTGGTAGGGAGAGCGTGGCAGCTCAGAAGTTACTAACGTGTATATGATTTGACAGTGCTTCAGCTGGGATTCCATGATAGATCATAACTGAATAAGGCGCACTCTTTAATTACGAAGGAACGACGTGAGTCTTCGTCTCTGGTTTGTGACCCGGAAATAGCATACTACCCACTGACGGAGCGCGGAGGATTGGGTTACATACCACTGGATGTTGAGGAATTGAGGAACGGGGGTCCGTGGCACCTATTAGGATAAGGTTTGTAGACACCAAAAAAGCAGATTAATCCGCACAGCAGTCAGAGAAGCGCCAATAGAGTCAGAAAGGCCGCCGATGAGAAGACGGACTGATGAGTGTGGTGACAGGCCCTATATGCTTACATAACGATGTGTTCGTGTTTGATAATCTGTTTATTGGATCCGCGGTTCAGAACCCCGTTTCCGCTAAGGAACCTTTGCTCATATATATCGAGCGAACTGTAATTGCTGTTTCTATTCAGCAATGGCTTCCCCGACCCCAAATCTCGATGCTCTCCTTCCTGAGCCTCACCCACGGCGTGATGGAAACACACCACAAGATACATGTGGTACCATCATCCCAATCATAGAGCCACCCGGTCTGGTTCGACGTGAGGCCTCGCCGGACCACGATTTTCAGAAGAGCGAAGAAACCACTTGTGACTCCGTTGATCGTTTTGCGAGGGAAACAGCGGCACTGCGGCTCAGAAGAATAGTGCGAGGATTGAAGGCGGTGAGAATCAAGTACGCCTCGTCACTTGTAAGACCGACACTAACGTCTCTCAGTCGAATGTTTCTAGTCAGAAACGTGCCGCTGTGTTGACCACGAGGAATAGGGCCTTGGAGAGGCAACGATTACAGGAGTTGGCCATGATACAGAATGTATGGTGTTTCTTTCTTTATGTCCTTTGTCTCAATGTATTGAACATAGGTGATTGTACATCTCAATTGCGAGATCTGTACGTTTATCATGTGCTCCCCGACCATGTGAGTAGTCGATCGCCTGTCCGCACTAGCGAGAAATTTTGATCTCTCCCTCATCCTTTGTTGTGTCTATGTTGACTACTTCGTAGGCTACCGAACTGCGGTCATACATTCTGCAGGTTATGCATCAAGCGCTGGTTTGTGTCAATCCACGGCCGTGGTTCAGCGGCGGGCCATGCTCCTCTCTCGTGTCCGCTTTGTCGCGTTCCTGTTATTACAACGCCGGTGGAGGTCTTTACTTTGAAAACCATAATAGCCACCGTCACTGATAAAGATAACGATCCCGAAACAACAGCAGACCTAGACATCCATTCCAACATCGATAATATTATGGCGGAGCCCGAGGAGGTCGCGATAGGAAAGTACTGGGAGCGATTCTTCGGCTAGGTAGTAGCATTCCCAATGTCTGTATTTTTAAATTTGGCGCGATGACCAGTAGGGCAACATCTATGACACACGTTGAATATAAGTAATGACGCTCAGAATTGCAGGTAGTGAAACGCTCATGCAGACGCCCATGGTGTTTAGCTCATATATACCTACTCAAGTACCGAACACTTTCCACATTGGCGAGTCTAACTTTAGGAACGCTACTGCCAATCGTCGAAGACCTAGTGACGATAAATAGCAACCTGAATATGTTCCTCGTTATGAAGGTACGGTATCTGACCGAGCCATCTCGGCGCAGTACATCGTGATACGTACGGATTACCAAGTAATACCCCTTCCGCAACGAACATTACCTTGACATATTTATTAATACGCATATTGGTCAGTCTACACAACAATCGCCACACATAGCTATATCAGTCTTGATCCTGATGAGCCATGAGTAAGCGTCTGGACACATCGATCGCGACAGGCCGTCATCGGAAATTTGTGCTTATAAACTATGGGTCGGGCGACTATAATTCTACACGAACTCGGAACCAGCGAAACAACCTTATCATTTGCTTGCGTTGTCGCGCGCTGACAATCGATCATCGTTTTATCGTGATAATGTCGCGGTCCCAAAAACATCCAGTCTTGTCTTCGGAAGCTACGTGAGCGAACGGTATCCTCGTATTCGCACAGACTTATCCACTTACAGTGTCTTAAGCACACGTCAAATGAAACGTTGCGAACCCCAGGATGTTGAAGACTTCGATCCTGTGGAGGCGGTATTCCGCATCATTCTACCCTTTCTGTCGCACAAGGCGGCGGTGCGACTGCGTGCCCTCCAGAAGCACGAAGGAGTTGTTATTTCGGGGTCCGCAGCCGTACAGTTCTTCAACGGAGAAACGTATCCAGACTCGGATCTTGACCTGTACGTCAATAACAGCGGAGCTTCAGACGTCGCGCAACTTCTTCTGGAGTCTGGATATTCATATATCCCGACATTCGAGGGAGACCTTCCCATCCTGGCGGCCATAGAAAATGCGACCGTCAATCCATACGCGATGCCGTATCCGGATGTATACAGTCTTCACGTATCCCTCATCGGCGTGTCCCACATTTTCACGTTCTACGACCCCAACCGCTTGAGGAGCATTCAGGTTATTCAGGTACATCATCCCATTATCGAGTTAATTCTGCGGTTCCACAGTAGTAAGTAACCGACGCGTCTTTACCAGATGTTGCATCTTACAAGAATTCTAATTTCGTCTAGCTGTCGTGATGAACTTCATCACGTATTGGAAAGCGTACGCTCTGTATCCGGTCGCGACATTCGATGAATATGTCGGGATTGTAACAGACTCTACAGTGGGCTCTGTACCGGTGTCCAAGTATACCCGAAGAGGCTGGTCTATGCTGCAAAAGAACGACATTATGACCGACCGGATCTGCCTAAACGAGATGCAGCATCGCTTTCGTTATGTTGGAGACAAGTTCTCTCGGGTCATCGTAATCGTTGAAGATACCGCACGGGGGGACGTGGAAGAGATGGAGCGCACGTCTTGGAAGCACGATATCCATCTATTGATGGAGAATGATTATTCTGCATACCGTGGTAGGAAGCTAACCACGTCGCAGGAACGGAGATACTATGGCAGGTGTTAGTCACAGTGGTAACTCGAAGGGATGATTGGGAACGGAAATGTCACCTACCGCGTATCGTTTTGCTTATTCGACTTGTCACCTATGTTGCTATACGTTTGGATACGTCTTCTTTCACCTGGCGATAAATATGGAATATGGGAGAGTGAGACAGCTGGACTGTCGTGACGTTGCAGAGCAGCCATTAAAACTTGAACTCTGTCAAAATCAACACATGTGAACACTCCACTCATCAGCATGAATTCCAAATAGTAAGTTGAGTCTTATTTACTGCAAGCCTGAATTCGAGAATGTGTCTCTTTATGAACAAGGGGAACCAAAGAGGGACTTGTCACCGACGGAAGAAATCTTATATCAATCCCTTCACGTACTGCGAGACATAGTCAGATTCCTATGACGATGCATCCGTCGACGCCGAGCTTGCGTCAATGATTGATATGTGGGAGGACTTGTGACTAGTATTTAAAGACCATCAGACAGATGATAGTATCGTAATGTGTCATTGCGACTCACTGATATTCATCCCGATGTCTTGAGACCATTTCACGCTCTCTATACGCATGGTCTTTCTAGGTTCAATATGCGATACGAGTGGGACGCGAAGACAATGATTATCGACGAGGCACCGCTCTTCGATGGCGAACTCGTCAGGAAGATAGCCGTCTCGAAGGGCATCGTGAGCGTCAACGGTTTCCCATCCTCGCTCACGGTACTTAGCGCATATCCCCTTCTTTTTGCTAACATGACCACTGGTGGATACAGTCAATCGGTCGCGGAACGATATTTTCGGGTATAGAGAGTATGCCTTCCAATACGTGATGATATTCATCACGACGGCTTCGGAATGGAAGAAAAAATGACGGGAGTAAGAAGTGGTTGTGTCGTCAATCCTGAGGTGAATACGAGGGATGTATACTCACTGGAATGGAACCGGAGTATGATCGACATAACGGGGCCCAGGGCCACTATGATTTGTCGGTCTTCTCCTTCGACCAGTTTCGAGAATTCGAAGAATCCCAAGAACCCCTCCTGGCTAAGGGTGTGAGTTAGTCCAGGGAAATCGTAAGATACAAACGGATGTTTCATTGCGCGGTTAACTGTCCTTCCGATTGCCCCGGAAGGAGCACGAATATTGCGTCTTCTGTTGTACGTGTAACCGTGTTGGAATAGCCAGCGCGCGAACTCTTGACCGAAATGATTTGGGACGTATAGATCTAGGTTTTGGGAGTCGAACTGCGTAGCGTCACTGTCGAAGAAACGCAGCGCTACTGATCCAGAGACCGCGACGCCGATATGTTTTTGGATACTTCGAAATGATCTGTATTCGTCCTCAGAGAAAAAACGCGACAGAACGGAATATAGACGTTCATCTTGGAGACCATCCGAGGTTACATAAGTGCATCGTCCAGGTGGGACCGTCGGTATTCCAGTTCTGTCATAGACCGGGCGTTGTCGGAGGTACGTCGGCTGAGAGAATACAAGCACTCACAGCGGCATCGCAGAGTCTCTGCTCGCTGGGGCTTCGTCGCAAAAGATACCATTGTGCTTCATTGATTCTGTAATCGTGCTGTTCCGGGTCGTCAATGCGGGAATCTTCGAGACGGAGGATAATACAAACTGACGTCGCTTGACAAGCTTCTCCGTCATCGCTAACCTCTTCATCGTACAGAGTTCCCTCGTCTTCTTCGTCACTAGACGCATTGCTTGTGAACATTGACATGTTGATAATCATATATACCGGCTGTATTGCTCACTCAACCCGTATGAGATCGGATGAACACACGCGGCGATAACTGGAAAACACATTTCACGAAAGTGAACTGCTTGATGAAGTGATAGCAGACGAACCTGTTTTGCGTGGAAGCAAATGCCGTGGAGGCGCTTGTCATTTCGAAGGGAGGTGTATACCGAACCACAAGAGACGTGATGTGTTTGAACGTATAGATGTTATGGTAGTCAGTGGCTCATTTTTATAGCATGACGACTGGCTTCGAACACAGATGCGAGATAAGGCGAGGTGGGATGAGTGTAGCTGCGATTATTCAGCCTCTGTCAGTCATATTCATTGGTTATTTGTCGAAGTGACCATTTATCATCATGCGATCGATGACTTACCTGAACGATCAGTGACTAGACAGGGATAGACTCTAGTCTCAGAGTCTTAGGAAGAGATTGGTGTGACGTCACGCCGACTGCGGGTTCGTATCGCGGATGACCGATCATTTGACTGATCGATGCTGACTGGTTAGCCGTCATATCCATTCCTCCTCGGTCATGAACGATGCATGAACCATGGCATGACGCTACTGTTGCAGCCCATCCTCTTCGGTTGTGTGATCAGTCAGTGCTAGTAAGCGGTCATCAGAATGGTATGTAGAATTCGCTCGTCTGACGATATAGTCAGATTGGAAAATCACGCCATGCTTGTCGGATCATGGGGATACATAGGAAAACGGTGAAGATGTTTGGTATCCTCCGACCTCTACGATAAAAGGAACAGCGCGTATATTTTTGGTACTCTGACCTCCGGTACTGTTCATAATTCGTCATATCTTAGACGACGTTCGAGTACACCTGCCAAGTGTTCCGATAAAAAAATTGACACGGAATTTCGGTACATGTTGGTACTTCTCCTCTCATAGAGCCGTTCTGACTTGCAGTCTAAAGAATTCAGAAGGCTACGAGCTCCTATGGCAATGCTTGGTTGCCTAAGGCCGGCCGACGCGATATTGCACGCCGGAGAGCGAGACTTATATCGTATCCTCGAGCGCTTCTTTTCCGTCGAGGAGTATCTGGAGATGCGCGAGCTGCAGAAGACGTACGGACTAATCATTTCCGGATCCGCGGCCTTGCAGCTATTCGAGCACAAGGCGTTCATGGACTCCGATCTGGACCTGTACACTTCATGCAGCAGCGGTCCCAACGTCATTGACTGGCTAGAGGAAATAGGGTACATGTTCATGCCTTCCAAATCGCATACACTCGACATCAAGGAAGCGTTTGAATTCGCTATCACGCATCCTTACGCGTCGAACGAATATGGCCCTGAAGGGACTCTGTCTGGAATATCCGGAGTGTTCTGCTTCAGACGGTCAGCGTGTTCACAGGAAGTTCAAGTCATCGTAGCAAACGAGCCCATACCTAACATTGTCCTAAAGTTCCATAGCAGTAAGTCGTGCACCTCTCAGGTGAACATTGCATATAACATCACTACACCTCTCTCCCCTTCTTTCCATACTGCAACCCCACCCGTATCCGCGTTACCTCTCATGGACAGCGGCAGTCATGAACATCATTTCTTATTGGAAGGCATACTCGCTATATCCGTCGCTGACATCTCGAACACGACGATCGGTTGTAGTGGATGCGACCACTTCCAGGGCCTCAGATGTGTGGGGTAAATATCGCCATCGAGGGTGGGATATGCTCGATGGTCATGATGTACTCCGTTTAGGCTATGCACCTGAGGAATTCATAACCAGAATGCGCAGCATTGGGGACCCATATTGTTCTGAAATACCGTTACGGGGCGGTATTGCTATAGAAGACGTACGCGGTATCGAGAGTGTGCATTGGAATCAAGAAGTTGAAGTCACTATTGGTATGTGGTCTATCAGTTTCCTTTCAAAACCTTAGAGTTCATCGTCTCCCTTTTTATGCAGATTAACCTCTCGCAACGTCCGATGTAGGAAATGATATTCTCGAACAAAATCGTTTACAGGAACTATCATCACGCTCTATACAGATGCCGAATGAGTCAGAGAATCGTGTTCAGCGAACCATCGAGAAAACTTTGTTTCTAGGTCGAGGTGAGAAAGGACAGTATCAGTGCTCGATATGCACTCACCATAAGGACTGTAGACCCCTCCCGTCAATGGTGGGTTGCGTCTGATGAACAGGATCCTGGATCTGATTTGCGTGATGAGCCATTCGGCCTGTACCCTCTGTGAGACACACGCGGCTGTTTGAAGCACAGAATCTACGATCCGATATCGTCTGAGTTAATGTCAATTCTACCAGATATCCAAATCGGCCGTGGCTTACGTGCATATTCATCCTTCATCATTGTAGCCAGCGGAGATTCGGCACTCGTCGACATACTAGGGAAAATCATCTCTGCAATGAGGGCGCGCACAGAGGGTACACTCCCATGGGTAAGAGCCTTTTCGCAGACAATGGACGCTGACTTGTGCATAGCCATGTTGATCACTTGTCCACGGAGACTGCACATAATCGGTTCCTTGTCGTCCGTTGACCCGTGTTCTAGGATAAATTGCACGACACCGGTCTATTACAGGACATAAACTCAGAGTTAACTTGGTGATACCTGGCATGGCCCAATGACGTACCCCTACGCTGTCTTGCATGAGCTCTATCGCATGCATCTGTATGACGGAGATCACAGACGACCGAAATCTGTCCGATAGACTGGTAAGACATTGAAGAACTATCAGCACTCCTCTTGCGTTTGTTGACAGCATGTATATATGGTCCAGGATGTCACGGAAGCCATTCATCGAGTCGTCCATTGCGACGCGCAAAACAGCCCTGATGACCTTTGAATATTTAATCAGAGGTGAAAGGGCCATTGCGGGTTAACGTACATGACATCCGCGCTCCTCTGTACAGCAGTATAGAGCGTAGGGTCCCAACTCCCTGATGAAGACATCTCGATGAGCGGTCGAGGATGTCGCTATCACCTGCGAATTGTAACAATACAGAATGCCGGGTTAATGGGGCTCTGATGCATTGTTACAGTCGGAACATACCGTAGTGAGTACATGATGACCGTACGAGTGCAGGGAGAGTCTTAGGAACCGACCCCTCAGCTTGGAGAAGAGTATATCGTATTGACGACTCGAGCAAACTTCGAATAACCTTCGGATAACCTAGTTAGTGGAGACCGTTAGCATCGTTGGACCGGTACGAAGCTATATCCCGGCTCACATAATTTCCATACCTATCTTCGAGAATATGCATAATATCGGCGGCTAGAAGCTCATGAAACACGTTGCTTATGTCTGTTACTGTACCCGACCCCAGTCGTCGCTGAACCAACAAGGACCCTCGTCGATGCATGCAGAATTCCGAAAGTGCCCCAGCTATTTCCTAGATCGGCCGACGAAGGGGAGAGAATATATCAATAAATCCATCAGTTGAAGCGTCGTGGCAATTCGTCCATTTACCTTCAACTCCCACCTCTTTCTGCTCGAATCGTCAACAAATGCTTTGAGAATACGTGACATAGGTCTTTCCGGCATGTTGGGGTTGTCTGCATAGTTGATCGACGTTGCATTGGATGGCTCGATCGCATTAGCTACACCGTGTTCTCCGTGAACCGACGTGTTGCGGCCGGCTGTAGCGGTGATGGAAAGTGAGGATAGCTTTTCCTGTTGTCGATCCTTCAGTATATATGGCGTCCCAATCCATCGAAACGCTCAGGTTACGCACCAGGACATTGTCTGCAGTATAAAGGCCGCGGCTGTCGCGAGGGCCATGAGATACCAATTCGTTGCCATGTGGTAACATACGAAGCGTAATGAGGCCTTTAGATCTGCTATTGGATAGTAGAGTCTTTTCAATCAAGGTCAGATATCTGCAAATCAGCCGCGAGATGCGTCGACGACTAACGACTCACATTATGAACGTCGGCGGAGTGGTGTAGTAACGCGGCTTCATTTTCTTCGATTTTATAACTTTCATGACTTCCATTTGCGTTCCTACGTTAACTTGGTCATTATCTGGTATGTCAACAGAAGGTCCGCATAGCAGAGTGGATGTGACGTAGAGCCTGAGTCAGGTTTTCGAGACGAGTTCATAGCACTCTGGAACGAATATAACTCATGCTATATCCTGTTGAGTTGATGATCCAAGCATCTGTTAGTAAGAAAGCAAAGGTTGGCCATGTTGATAACAGAGTTCATGGAGGAGGAAGACTTAAAAATATCAGTGACAAACTCCCACCCCGGGATAAGCCGATATAACATTAGTTTGTCATAAGGGGTATCAACCCTAATCTGGTACATGCTGATCGCGGACTATACCTTCGAATTCTTTCCTCCCGATCACTTCAGCTTGCGTTCAGGGATAATCTAGGATCTTTACGGCGGATTGATCAGAGGTTCTCTGTTGAGAGGTGTCGTGTGTTCTGACCGACACTATAACTGTCCAGACGAGGTCGTAATATGCTCTACTGACACCGATATCGAAACCGTATCACACGACAGGTCATCGGACTGTACGCGTTACCGACGCCTGTTGTCGGCGGGAGAGATGACGCGGCTGTATCTCATACCAGACCTTGGCCTGTCCCACAGTCCGGCATGCTCCTATCCATTCCCTCCAATATGAGACTAGCGATTACATACTCGTTTTTGTGTATAGAAACGATGCCTGTGCGACATCGCCCATGTGCACCTTTATGTTGTGTCGAGACGCTGGACGTAATATCATGTATGCGACATTAATTTATGGGTGAGAGATCAAGTACAATGATGTAGTATTGTACCGGTGAGCCACGCAGAAATGCTGAGTATGTAGCATATATATTGGTCGCTATTCCAGCGCCTGTTGCTTGCGTCAGAACGATAGAATCAACAACTGCGATTCATGTTTCTGCAGAATGACTGTCAGCCCGGCAGATATGCGTACATCATGACATTGTATAACTCACCGACACTGCAATTATGCCGTCCTCGCTCAGCATCATTCTTACGATAGATTCGAATGGAAGAGACCCAGCAGTAACGCGGCAGGGAAGTGACGTCGTTAGTGCTACGTTTTCAAACACCTCTCCGTGTCTGCTCATGGTGGTCGTATCAAATAGATACTGAGTGTTGTCAGGATGGTGATGGTGTCGGAGCGAATACGGATTAAAATTGAATAGCCTGTAGGAAGAATCTGGTCCTTGAATTATAGCCTTCATACCTTGAACGAAGCATAACCAGTCATGTGAAGGGTCGACATAAGTTATATGCGTCTCCGATGGTCCCCATTGAAGCCATGTGAATACGGAGACGGGAGCGTTTTCAGTGGATTCATGTCGGCCGTCGGATCCTGGATCCACCCGTTTTAGGATTGAAGATAACGGGAAGAATACAGCAAATTTTTTGCTCTCGTCGTCGTCGACGTTGTATACTTGAAAGCTAGCGGCGATCATGTAATTCTCCGGGATTGTGGTGAATGGTATCGGTCCAGCGCATCGTGGAGGAGAATCTGCGATGAGTTCGACTGGCAACATGTCGCGCCTCTGATGAGGGGCTGGAAGATGGAATATGGCGACGGGAAACATGTCCAGCGTATGGGATATCGAAGAATGAATAAGGAAAACCTCGAGTGACGGGGTAAGACGGTTACAAGGTGTTGGATCAGTTACACTGATCATCACGAGGTCGTCGGTGAGGAACAAGAACGAGTCGAATTCCACAGCAACAACATCCTAGAGAAATGTATGAAAGGAATGCTTGTTGCGACCACGTGGCTTCACATACCGAATTGAGATCTCCCGTCTTCCAATTCCAGATGCGAAACTCGGTGGAGGACCGCTCCTCTCCCTCGTTGAAAATCATGATACCGAGGTATTTGCCGCGGACCTTGATATCAAACGTCCATTCGTCTGGTGACTGTATGTCAAGCGAGTCGTTCAGGTTCGGAACGGCAGCTAGAGGGTGGGGACCACCGCTTGAAAGAGATAGCAGCCGAATATCGGTGCTATGATAGCTGAGAGCCATTTAGACATTGACACGGCACAGTAGATGGAGACCGTACTTCACTTGTTCGAGAGAGACGAGGAGATCCTGTGATGGATCGAATGAAAAGTCCATACAATGGAATTCACCGTCGACGCTCCACTCCTTTGGGGATATGTCTCGATAGACGGAAGGAACAGTGACAAAATTGAATCCTATGCCCGGGACATGAAAGCCCATGATTCCTCCGAACAGTGCCCAAGCATTCGCACTGTCCATTCCGACAGGCGTCTCCTCAGTCCACTCGACCTTCAGCCATGCGTCCTGGTGCTTTCGGAGCTTGGCCAAGCGTGTTGCGGTAGGGAGTATTTCACCTCGAGGTCCATTCTCCATACCAGCTTCCACCAGTTCAATTTTATATTGGAGGCCGACAGAGCTGTCTATAAGGGTGCGCAGCTGCCTGCAGACCTAGAGATCGAAATCGTGAGTCTGCTCCGCCACCTTCTAATTCCTCACCAACTGACCTGGCGACAGTGTAATAGATCTCGCACATCGAGTAAAGCACAAGAAAGCACACTGTGTATAATCTCCGTTGGGAGCGCGTCGAGAAATAGGGATTCTGATATCTGGACTGTGCGACAGTTCAGCAAGCATGCTAGTCGGGGTTGCATCTGAATGAGAGAATACGCGAGTGGATCATGAACGTGCTTACCCGCTTGCGAACCTATTTGAAGTACATCGCTCGTCACGGGATGCGCCATTGACACTCGACTCTATTGGTATCACGGACAACTTTAGCCTTGAAGGAACGTCAGTACGTTACTCACATGGAAGGAATGAAGAACTTTACGAAATAGCAGGGCTCGAAGCAACTTCAGGATAGTCTATTTATCATCTGTCGTGTGACGGTTCTGGATTGGGTCGAAAAGCCTGTTCATGCTGACATACTCGTACTGGAACGAAAAGGAAAAGAACAGGATCAAACATTGCAAAGATACGATGGTTTCGGGTCAGGACAATCCTTATCGACGTACTCGCAAGAGAAGGTTCATGGTTTGGACCGGTTTAGGTCACACTAACAAAGACAAACGAATGATTCATTAGCGGCGTGAGACTCTCTCTTTATGGCCACCATTTCCCTCGATTGCTGTACCTCCTCTTCGTCTGTCATCCTCTGTGATGAATGTTATTCGAGTCATGAGGGGGATTATGCGTTGGCTCGGGTCGTGGTGTATGTGATTGATAATGTTATGGGGTTTTTTCGAGCTTATTGATCAAACAGATTCATCGGACGAGAGGTGATCGGGCCGACGGGGTGATTACAGCGAAAACAGTATGCCGACGGCCATTCGTACTTGGGACACCCTTCGATCCTTGTTTTCTACGTGGACAAATTGGTGTATACATTTCTCACCCTCTGTGCGTCCGCCTTCAACCTGCCCGACTCCTTTCGTGTTTGGTGGCGCGTCATGACCGGCGGCGTTGCTGAAGTTATTCTTCGATAGGCGTGTATTCGAACCACAACGACAAGTTGAAGATAAAGAGAGTGTTATGATGTCGCTGTCAGGTATACTAATGTCCTAGTGTCATGCGTCTTGGCTATCGTGGAACGGCATAATATATATATAGCCCGGCACCGGGAGGTGCGAACTTCAAAGACGTTCAGTGGACGTGCGTTAACCCAGATACAATAATGTTAAATCTCCTACACGGCAGACCATCGATCAAGGATATTGCGTATACTGGTATAAATGGCTATGATCGACAAGAACCGGTGAATGTGTCATGGTATCGTCCGAATTTCCAGGTCAAGGTAAGTCGTCCGAGTGATGCATTCTACCGGATAGGGTTCATCCTCAACACCTTATTATATTCAGCATCCTCTCTCTACTGCACGCTGCCAGACAGTTTTGCTTCCTGTCGTAGGCATATCCGTCAAATGTTCCTGTGTAAAACGCCTTTGACCGTGAGAATGGACCCGTACCCTCTCCTTTTCTCGAGGAACGACTGAAAGTGACAAATCCGTCGAGACGTATTTGAAATGTGAGTCACGCCAGTACAGCCAATTACTGTCTCCAACCATATACACCTTTTACCCCCCTTTGCGGACTCGGATACAGGAACGAATAGTCTGGAAAGAGTAGAAGCAACGAAGGACTAGGCACGAGTAGAGCTCCGGTGGGTGTGCGACACTGGTCCGCAGTAGAGGGTCACGTAAGTCTTTTATTTGTGGCAGTACTGCCTTCTCAAAGCTGTTGTGAACTGGAATTGTCCATAGGCCCTCCCACCTGTTATAAGCGTTGTCAGCTAGCCATCCTTCTTAGGCCACTCTACTCTCCTTCCACAACTCGAGGTTGCCTGCTCACGACCCCTCCTGTTAAAAACATGGACTTTGCTGCCACCTCGGACAAGGAAAAACAGGTCTCCGATATTCTTTCGAGTCGTCGATGGTGTACTGCTGGTAATGAGTTAATGTCTCTCTCATTACCTAGTCGCGAAGGTGCCCAGAACCAGGCAGTATGCTATTTATCGTCACCTACCGACTCATTATCCGACTCAGGACTGGTGGAAGTATCCTCTCCGTCCATCTCCAGACCCCTGACGATGCATCGTGACGCTATCATCGGTTCACACAACAACGAGCTTGATGAGCGATGTGGCTTCCCAGATGGCAGCCTTCCTGCGCCGTCCATCAATATAGATCCTATGAGCAGGAAGGTTGTGCACCGGACGTCCAGTACCGATGTCCACTTATCCTGTGCGGGAAGTGGACCTGACGCCGCTGTCAGAGGGAATCCCTATCACAGGAAGGCTCTAGGCACTGGCCCTATTCGTGCAGGCCATGTTTCCCCATCTCGCGCCTTACAGATTCCATCGGTCACATCCTTGGCCGTAGAAACACAGGTCGCGAAGGATGTTGATGGTAATGTGAGCGGGGGAATCGTGGACCATGGAAACCCCAATGGGAAGCCTACGAAGGTGATCCAAGACGACGTTATAGATCCTAGGCCGTTCAAGTTTACGCATTTCGAGCTTTCGCAAATGATCGAAACGAAGAGTGTCGAGGAGTTGGGTCGATTGGGTGGCGCAGAAGCCTTATTGAATGGACTGGGCACGTCGATGGACCACGGCCTAATCAGCAAGACGCTTGAATGCCAGAAGGATAGGGAAGGCGATGGGGTAGCAGGTCGAGGTCACGAACGGCTTGAAACAAGTGCAGACTGTGATCCTGTGATCCCTGTTATTACGATCACTCCTCCTCCCGATAGCGACTCTCAATGTCAGGCGAGACCGGAAGTTTGGGACGCGGAAGCAGCCTACGGCGCATCGTTAGCGACACGACGGGAGGTTTATGGTGATAATGTCCTTCCATCTCGCAGGAGCAAAAGTTTCTTACAGCTTGTGACTGCCGCCTTGAAGGATAAGATACTGGTAGGTCGTTTTCTGCACCAGACCTTATTGCCATATGTTCACATATATCCATGATTCGTAGATTCTGTTGGGTATTGCTTCTGTCGTTTCTTTGGCCCTGGGATTGTTCCGAGACTTTGGATCGCCTCGAACGACAGATGGTCCTCGTGTAGACTGGGTCGAAGGGGTGGCTATCATGATCGCTATTTCAGTTGTTGTGAGTTCAGCGTTTAAACTATACGCCCACCTGCATCCGTTGTTCTAGGAACTGATGATCTATCAAGGTCGTCGTAGGGTCACTAAATGACTGGGAGAAAGAGCGTCAGTTCAAGGCCTTGAACGATAAGAAAGAAGTACGTGGTTTGAAGGTTATACGGGACGGCATCGAAGCAATGATCGACGTCAAGGTCAGAAACTTCCTTAATGACTCGTGCATAGGCTCGAGCTGATGTTGCTCTGTTCGCAGGATGCCGTAGTAGGGGACGTTGCCTTTCTTGAACCTGGCGACATCATCCCTTGCGATGGATTACTGATCACTGGTCATAATGTTGTATGTGACGAGTCTGTTTCCACGGGCGAAAGCGAAGCGATCTCGAAGTATTCTTGCGAAACGGTCATGGGGTTCGACTCGGAGAGGGACCATGTTCATGGAATAACGCAGAAAGATTGTTTTTTGATAAGCGGTTCAAAGGTACAGGAAGGCATCGGGAAGTACGTCATCGTGGCGGTCGGTCAAAAATCATCTAACGGGAGACTTATGATAGGTGAGGACCTTCTACACTGTCATATATTCGTTCTTAATCATGTCTCGTTTCGTGTAGCGCTAAGAGGGGAGACGGTACACACACCTCTCCAGCTTAAACTGAACATCCTGGCGGAGCTCATAGCCAGAACTGGAAGCATCGCGGGCCTCGTGCTCTTTGTCGCGTTGGTTATTAAGTTATCCATCCAACTTGGGCAGGGACTACCTGTGAGGTACGTTTTGCTTGCCCGATTCCGCTGTCTGTGAAGCAGACTAAGTAATTATTTCATAGAACGGCGTACCAAAAGGGTATTGCCTTTGTGGATATTTTCATTATATCTGTAACACTAGTTGTGGTCGCTGTTCCCGAGGGTGAGCTATCATATACTTGATCTATGTATTCGGGTCACTTCGTTGATCGCTGCATAGGCCTTCCGCTGGCCGTCACGCTTGCCCTAGCTTTTGCTACGAAACGCATGTCGCGTGAACAGCTCCTAGTCCGCATCCTAGGCTCATGTGAAACTATGGCCAACGTGTCCGTCATGTGTACCGATAAAACAGGGACGCTCACGCAGAACGTCATGACGGTCGTTGCCGGGACTGTTGGAGTTTATATCAAGTTCGCGACATCTTTTGAAGGCATTCTATCTGATAGTACCTCGAACCAAGACGACGCGGGGTACGATGGAGGCTATCTGCCGACGCGTGGGGACGTCGTCTTCGTCGACAAGAAGCGCCTCAATAGCGTCCTAGCGCCCGAAGTCCGGGCACTGTTAAACGCGGCCATCAGCATCAACTCCACCGCGTTCGAGGATGTCATTCCCGACTCTGGGATGAAGGGGTTTGTCGGTAACAAAACCGAGACAGCGCTTCTTACTTTCGCCAAGGATATGCGATGGGAAAATTATAGGACCACACGTGAATCCGCACCTATAGTCCAGATATTTCCATTTTCCAGTTCTCGGAAGGTGATGGGTGTCGTGTTGGCGATGGGTGACGGTAGATGGCGACTGCATGTCAAAGGTGCGAGCGAGGTATTATCGAAGAGGTGCACGCACTACGTCGTGATGCGTAGGGGTGAGGTTGCCGAAGACATAGGGGATGTGAGTTCGGAGATTATAGATGACGTTGCTGAAAAGAAAATCGGCGAGACGATTGACTCCTACGCCTCACAAACGCTTCGAACCATATCATTGTGCTACAAGGATTTTGAGGTATGGCCGCCTGGAGGATGCATGGGGAGCGAGGTTTGTGACAAGTATATCATACGCGTTATTGATAACTTAAAGTTTTACAGGCCGATTACGCTGAATTGGTGCACGGTATGACGCTAATCGGCATTTTCGGTATTGAGGACCCGCTCCGCAAGGGTGTTCATGAAGCTGTCATAAAGTGTCAACGGGCTGGCGTCACCGTGAAGATGTGTACCGGGGACAGTGCTCTCACCGCTCGCTCTATCGCTACCCAATGCGGTATTTTTACACCAGGAGGTATTATCATGGAGGGGTCAATATTCCGGAGTCTCAGTCGTGCGGATATGGAAGAAGTCGTTCCGCGTCTTCAGGTCTTGGCACGATCCTCCCCTGAGGACAAAAGGCGTCTTGTCGAGACACTTCAGTCCCTCGGAGAGATTGTCGGTGTTACTGGTGACGGAACCAATGATGGACCTGCACTCAAAACCGCGCATGTCGGGTTCTCCATGGGTATTGCCGGAACAGAGGTGGCCAAGGAGGCGTCCGACATTATTATGATGGACGATGACTTCTCCTCTATCGTTAAGGCCATCATATGGGGACGTTGCGTTAACGATGCTGTTCGCAAATTCCTACAGTTCCAAGTAACAGCCAACATTACGGCTGTCATCGTTACATTCATTACGGCCGTCGTCTCAGAGGATCACTCCTCTGCTTTATCCGCTGTTCAACTGTTATGGATCAACATTATTATGGATACGTTCGCAGCGCTTGCACTCGCAACTGATCCTGCGTCGGAATCCCTTCTAGAACGCAAGCCTGTCAAGCAGACTTCACCTCTGTTTACGGTGGACATGCACAAACAGATATGTTTGCAGTCCATGTACCAGATCGCCATCACTCTCGTTTTCCATTTCCTCGGCAGCCGCATTCTCCACCTAGACTCGGGCTCGACACATGGCCAAGCCGTTGTCCAGACCCTCGTCTTCAACATCTTCGTATTTGCGCAGATATTCAACTCGGTCAACTCACGACGCCTGGATCGGAAGCTGAATATACTCGAGTCTATCCAGAAAAATCATTATTTCGTGGCGATCACCTTCCTAGGTATGTGTCAACCTTTATCTCTTTATAACACTTCTTCATTCATCGTTGCTAGAAATCGGAATCCAGATTATGTTAATATTTATTGGCGGTGCCGCCTTCCAGGTCACGAGTATTGGTTATCGTGAATGGGGTCTCTCTCTCGCGCTAGGATTTGTATCGATTCCGCTTGGAGCATCTATCCGTATCATGCCCAACGAACCCTTTGTGAAGGTGTTCACCTGGGTTGGACTCATAGAGAACCCCAATGAGCTCCCTATCATCAGACCTGCCTCGGAAGGTTGGCAGAATGCTATTAATGTGGTCAAGGACAATCTTGTCACGTTCGCTGCGCTTCGTGGAGGGCGTGTTCATACTTCATCAGTTGCTCTGATAGGAAACCCACACCGCACACCACTTCCCCCCCACATCGGAATGTAAGTCTTGAGGTCGGCTACTAGTCTCCGCCTTCATATTCGCTGAACACTTTGACAGTTCGTCGCTTCTTGCTATGACTCCAACTATTGTTGCCGGTGCCGTCGCCACAGGACAGACTTACACCCGGACGGGAAACCACTCGGTCACCATCGACCCAGATCCGCTAGAGCGGTCTCCGGCTCGCTGGAGTGGAAAATTGAACCTACACCCGGATACCTTGGCAGACGACCCAGTTTTCCGGCAATTCGGTTGCGAGCGTAACACGTCATGATTACTTCGCGGTATTCCCAAATTCTTGCTATCGGTCGTTGTGTATTAGCTTGACCGATTGAATTTTATACGATAGGTACTTCTTGAACTTACAATATGATAATGTGCTATGTAGTCCTGCCCTGTCCAAACATGCTTATGATTTCCTTTCGTCCTGGGAAGCGTCTCGTTGGAAGCTCGTTCCCCGCTGATTCCGGTATAATATCTATATCTATCATGGAGTGGGCTATATACATGGCTAAGGTAGGCCGAAGCTGTGCTC
>CEMG01179848.1:0-11998 GCA_001179705.1 Baeospora myosura
TATCACTGGGGCATGCGTAGAGGGCAGCTGAATCTTGAGACGCCTCTGAACATCGTATATCGTGAGTGACAACGAAAATCTACGGCAACCGCTCCGTTAACACTCTACACTTCTCTCCTCTGTTCCCAGTATCTGCTGATATGAAGGAAGCCCTTACAAACAGCGGATGGGCGATAATTCCCACTCGATCGACTTTGAAGGCCATCACACGCATGCAGGACCACAACACTCGTAAATGTAAAACTGATATCAAACGCCGGCGACTGTTTACTAGAGTACGTGTGGTGTGCCAATCGATAGCGAAGGAACAACCAGAAGCTTATTGATAAATCTTCCTCTAGGAATTCCCTCTAGGAATATACGAATACGAATTCCTCCCACTCAAATTCGATAAGCCCGTGTTTGTTAGACATCTCGACTCCACCGGGCATCCCACATACACCCGATACGAGAGTCCGTATACAGATCTTCCGCGCCTAACATCCCATGCCCACCCCTTTTTCGTCCTTTATTTTGCCTACGGCCAAATCGTTGGAGCCCCCTGCCTTGAAATACCTCAAGAGATTTATCTTCCTATAACGATAGTACGCGATATGTGGAGTCTCGGAGTTCCGAGTGATTTCTACACGACGACGAGCTGCGCGACCAGCTTTGATCCATCGCTGGTTGATAGCTCTCAGAGCATCGTTGATAGCGGCGAGTCTGAATCGCGAGGCACAAAGCGGCCTCGTGATGATGAGGAGGAATCGTCGAGCGCATCCACCGCCACTTCACCGGCGTCCGGCTCCATTCAAACCCCGAAAGATCTCCCATCTTCGTAAGTACAAACGCCCGAAGATGTTTGAATCCGGTGTCTTGTGTGACACGGACTCTCTTCTCTATTGGATACAAGGAATGGATGATTAGTATGGTGGTAGGCGTCCGTTGTTCTGAACCCATGCGATGTCTCCGAAGATAGCTATCCTGCAGGATGTTCTGCAGCACGCCCAGTCCAACATCCCCCGGACTAGTTACTTGACGGTGAGTTGAATGGGGTGTTGCGCTGCCGAACACATCCTGATTCTCTTGCAGGTCTTTCCACATATGCTCCGTCAATACGACTTCGCGGCTTTTGGAGACTGGACTAGCATGCCATCCTTAGACCGACTTTCGAGTCAACACCCTTATCCGACCCTACTGACCCAGAGTGGAAACTCACTGGCGACTTTGACGAACCGGTCAAATACCCTTTCGAGTCCCTTCCCATGACAAGCCACGTACACCCCTTCTTCTTCATCTACAATGCCGGGCGTAAATTGCGTAAACACGAGGAGGAAGACAAGGAACCAATGATTGACTTTGTTCCGAAACAATGACATCTGCTGCTGTTAGCACGAGACACTGGTATGCTGCGAGCGTTGACGTCTGGAATATTAGAGGCCCAGACAGTTTGTAGTAGTCGTGAGTACGGAAAGACAGTACTGTCGTTCAGCTTTCCAAGTCTTTGTCAAGACAAACAATTGACGAAGAAGACTTTGAGCTCGAAGCTGACAGGATAGGATAGGATAGGATTCCGAGGATTAAAGATCGCGTAAAGGTGTTCTTGAGGTTGCTACCAGAATGATTCTGTGAGACACCGTTGTATCGTTGGACAGGAGAATGCATATTATCAGGGTTCTCAAAGAGTAAGATTCGGCAGGATTATATGGAATGAAGGTTCTATNNNGGTTCTATTCAGAGTTCTCCAGGGCGTACATGGGGGTTTCGGATGAAGACAGGTATCCAAATTAGCACAGGATATTGGCCGAAAATCGATCAGAGAGGGAAATACATTTGACATTTGCACTGAATTGAGTCTTTGGCGTTGATTCCATCCTGAAGAGGTAATAACGGGTCACGCCACCCCGACGCGCCTGACGGATTGAAATTCGAATTTCGGCGCTTCCAAATCTCATGGGACACGTTTGTGCGAATTACTTTCATCAGCTATAGGATGTCTGATGGATCAAGGTGAGCTATATGTTCAGAAATATGGAACATCTGGCATTGACTTGAAGGACAGATTGCGCCAGTCGTGGTATACCGCTTTGAATGACGCCGAAACACATTTCCGACAACTTTTGACCTCAGCGTCTAATGATTGGAAACGAATTGCAACGAGCGTCGATAGCTCGGCGGGTAGGAAAGGGAAAGCGAGAGTGTCTGCTGTACCAGAGCTAGCAGACGTGGTGGTTCACCGAAACTCTCGCAAAGGAGGAGGGGAGGACATCTATCGACTTGTCCTGGATGTTCCGACCGGCGACGACATTGTGTCATTGGAGCCCTATAAGGCAGCACTGACCACCCCTGAGCTCCGCCAGGAATGGGACCCTGCTGTGGAGGATGCACATCTGGTCGAAATGTTCGATCACACTACACGAATCTGCAAGACAAACTTTACGTTGGGTTGGCCTGCGAAGTGAGTGACGAGTTGGGCACATGAATTATACCTTGACCTGTCCTATAGCCCTAGAGATGCCGTCACCATCTCGCGCTCTTTCAATGATGCCTCGACCGTCATCGACATATCCACCTCCTTGCCTCGTTCTCCCGACGAACCCTCGTACTTGAGACCAGCACCTCCGTATGTCAGATCCAATGTTGCCTGTCAGTCTCGCAATGTGTTTTTATCCACTCCAGCTAATATCTTCCGTTTAGTATTCGCATGGTGCATACAACTCTTACAACCTCCACAGCTGCCTCTCTCTGCTTCTCCGGACCAGCCCAAACGAAAGCCAGGCCGAGTACGAATCACTTGTTTCTGGCAGCATGACCTCAGATCCGTATGGAACATTGGCACCTCTTCTGGCATTGTCCAGCAGCTCTCCACCATGGTCCTCGGTCTGCTCAAGACAGTCATAAAGCGCAGCTCGCGAGTCCCGACACTGACCGGATATGGGAACGGTATCACCATTGAACGGATGCGCTTCCAAATTGACAGGGAAGCTCTGACTATCGATTACGCCATCATCCCAGAGGACGAGGATCACACCACGGAGCATCTCCAAGGCCTGAACGAACTCCACGCCAAACGCGAGCAGCGGCGCCTCACCCGCTCCATCGAGTGCGTTCTACCATCTTCTGAAGGTTGGGATGTACAGGTGTCTACTAAAGCGTCCTCGGAGGAAGTGGAGAAGCTTCCATGGACAACACATGCTATTCGCAGTAGCTCGTACCAATCCTCCCCATCACCACCCGACCAAATCATCCTCCGCCTTTCACATGCGCCGCTCGTCGATGACCACTCTATCCTCAAAGTCAGCGTCGTCATCGAGATCTCAGGGCCCTCCAGCGGCCTTAGGCTCAATGGCGTTCCACAAGCTATTCGTGATATCGAAGAGCGCGATCCCACATCGTATACGATGTCTCAGCAAATCTTACAGGACATGTCCAGCACAACAGATCTTAGTTTCGACACAAGCTCTTTCTCCAATACAACAACTGCTAGCGTCGCTTCCACTGCCTCCACCTCGACGTTGGTCCGCCCACCCGCTGAACGCAGTACCGCAGCAGAAAAGTCTATATTGTCGAGAGTAAAGAGGAATTACATATACTTCTCATCTCTTCTCCAGGAACCAGAAGCTAAATGGAAACGAAGTAGGTGCTCATCATATTCAGGGGGTGCAAATGCTGATCTTCCTCGTTAACAAAGCCACGGAAGCTCGCGGTGTTACCATTACGCAGCTAGACTCAATCGATCCAACTCTTGTGGTGTACAGAGCGGAGGCCACTTTCGTGGGGGTCGGTCTCTGGGATCTATACGGGGCTGTAACATCCGCTGGCGCAAGAAGTTACTGGGACAAACAACTCGAAGATGCTGTGCTGCTAGAAGACGTCAACGAGTTGACTGAATTGTGGCATTTCAAGACAAAGCCTGCATGGCCTGTTGTGTGAGTAACACCTACGAGACCCTTTCTTTTGTCTCTTGCCTCGTACCCAAATCTTACACTGGACTCTCCGCGTGCAGAGGTCGCGACTCGGTCGTTCTCAAGACGGTGTATAAATCGCCTACGACAATACACGTGTTTGCCTTCTCAGCAGACGATCCGCATCTATTCCCCAACATTCCTTCCGCCGACCCGAATGTCATACGAACGCAGGTTGATCTGCAGGGATGGGCCATTGAGGCACTGTCACCTACGACGACGCTTTTGACGCTGTTAGAGCAGTCAGATCCCAAAGGGTGGACCAACAAGACCTCGATTCCGACGTTGATGATCAATGCACTGGCAGGAATAGGAGAGTTTGCGATTAAATTCGGAGGCCCGCCTGTTATCACTCGACTGGCGGGGGCGAAGGCGAACGAGCTCAAATATGATCACGAGCGGTCCCATTTCAGGGTCGAGTACGAGCCTGCAATCAGTCGACGGGCAGCCATCGTTTCAGATGACTCTGTGGGAGGGGATGGTACTCCTGCTCAACCAGCAATCGAGTGTGAGATACGGTGCGATCTGGATACATGGGCTTCTTCGTTGGATATTGTAGTGGACCCTCCACCACAATCCATCTCATGTTTACGACGACATCGACTTTCAGGCGAAGGGGGTGGACTGTGGCTGACCATAACGCACGATGCGGTAGACGATGAACGGATACTTGTCATCGTGCGTAGAGGACCTGGGAAGGAGAAGGGTATCGTGATGGTCAATGGTGCGAAAGTGAACATTGATGTGGAGGAGTTGCCCGACCACGAGATCAAGTCGTTGAGCAAGAGGAAGCGGGTCAAACCTGCACGAATACCCCTTGATCAGCCTCCTGTGGTGTCGGTCATCAGGAGACGGAAGGCGGAGTGGGCCGATGAGCAGATTGCCCAGAATTCCGATAATTCGTCCGGTGCTTCGACGATATGGCAAGCGGGACCGAGGATATCAAGTCCCTTGGCTAGATTCTTCACCTATGCTGTGGATCAGGCTGCAGCGTCAACCCAGCAGGCAGTCGCTGCTATCTCACCTTCGAGTCCGTCAGGAGATGGTGCTATCCCTTCATCATCCAAGCTTCCGATGCAGTACGCCCTTGACGCCCTTGCGTGGACACAGGAAACACACTCCCATGGAACATCACAGAACTGGACAATCGTCAACGAGAAAGGGCTCTCGGTACGACGCAGACTCTCTCCTGACATCTCACCCGTCATCCCTGTACACAAAGGCGAGAAGATCATCGAAGGTGTGTCAGCTGAAGAGCTGGCAAGCATCATCACGGATGTTGACAGCAGGAAGAAGTGGGATGATAGATTCGATTCTGCCCAAACCCTCGAATCGTTCGGAGCGGAATGTCGAACGAGCTTCGTCGTATCGAAGGGCGGATTCCCATTCCGAGATCGCGGGTTTTACTTGGCATCTGTAATGGCCCGTGCCCAATCCTCGCCGGGCTCAATGTCCAGGCGGAGTACGGGTGATCTGACAGATGTGGCGCGGAATGCGATATTCTGCGTCTCTGCGTCGTTCAGTCCTGACTCGGTCTCATCTTTCTCGACGGCGCAGTATAATCCCTACAACCTCCCTGTCGGACGTATGTATGTCGATGCGTGGATAATGGAGACACTGGACCCGTACACGAAGGAGAACTACGCAGTCCCATCGTCGAGGTGTACACGCCTGGTTGCAGTGGATTATGGAGGCGCGATACCCGCAGCCGTTAACACGATGATCAACGCCGCTCTTCCCCGGTCTATTCTTGCGGTGGAGACTTATGTCAAGAGTATCTCGCCGCTTCCCATCACCCGGCTTCCTCCTCCTGGATTCGTGCTCACAGAGAAGACGGAAGAGGAGCCATTTGCGAATACATCGTGGAAGCTTCGACGACGGGACGAGAATCGTGTACTGGTCAATACGACGTACATTGCGGAGACGCGGTCGTACAAGAGCACAATTCTTCTCAACTTCCCTGGGTTTTCGGATTCATCCACACGACCGGGCGACTCGACCACACCACGACCCAGCAAGCTGTTGCTCAGTCCGACCTCACAGACCAAGGTCCCTGAACCATCGGAGCTGGAGCAACTGGACGCAGCTATAAAACTGAGTCCCAGCTCCCCGGTCAGTGGCCGATTTTCTCCTCCTGGTTTTCCTAGCAGCACTTCTTCTCTCACTCCAACACTCTCGCCATCATCACCTCGCCAACGAGCCGAATCTTCCCCCTCACGATTACGCGGTCGGTCTTCTGCGTTCACGCTCAAAGGCGAAGTACGCCCGACGACAGATCTTCTCGTCGCAGAGCTAGTGGTAGATTCGAAATTGTACCCAGATGGATATGATGTCGTCCTGAAATCACGTACTCGGCCGAAAGGATCGCCAGTCAAACTAAATTCGACATTCGAAGTTGGTGGGGAGGGATTGCCACTGGCGTTTACGATTCACACTATGCCGTTATCGCCACTACACTCGTCTGGGATGAATACAGAGAGTCCGACGAGGCACTTGTTGAGGTTGACGCTGCCGACGGCGCAGTACCAGATACCGACGGTGGAAGATCCGCTCACTGGTGCTACCCAGAGTGCGCCACCGAAACCGGCCTGGCTTACGGAAATGGAAGATGGAGAGGCGCTCGTCGAGGTCGAGGTGAAGCCCAGCCAGGTCGCGGCTGGAAAGGGTATCATTCATGTTGTAAACGGTGCAGAGGAACCGAAAGAGGTGTCTGTTATTAGCGAGAAGGAATCCCTGACTAGCCTTGGGAGGGAGGAACTTCTCGATGACAGGATATCGAAGATGGGTGTGTTATCCAGGTGAGACAATCGTTTTGTTGATGTGATTTTAGAGGGCTGATTGAACATAGGACCACGAACGAAGCGGAGCCGCTACCTACTGAACTCAAAGTTCCTACTGCCATTGCCGACAGTCTACTAGATCCCGCGGTACTCACTAGCTCGTCAACAAGCGATGGACAGGATTCGCGGGAGACGGAGGAGAACAGCACTAGCTCCGAGAGCAGCGAGGAGACTCCTAAAACGGTAAGCTCAAATTCCTGTCATTCAAATGTCAGAGACCGTATTGAAGTCCATTGATTACAGCAGCAGACAGAACCTCCTCAGCCACCTCCCACGCCCCATACTCCATCTGGGGGCCTGCTGGGACTGCTGCAGTCGTACCAGAATCCGCTGTCGAGATTCACGACCGGGAACAACGGCTCGAACGGGGGTGCTTCGACGAGTGTATCTGCTACGTCATCCGGGAAGTTTCCTGGGGGGCTGGGTGATGTTGAGACTACGGTGCCCACGACGCAGGGTGAGCATCGCACGGGGCAGTATCCGTTGTCGACAGTAGTTGTGATTGGACTGATCGCGTTCTTAATTGGCTCCTTGCTTCGATCGCTGTTGTCACCTGCCGACTTTATCTATGTGGTGACGGACCTGGGGGAAGCGGAGGAAGCGAAGAATATTAATGGGTGGAGGGAGATACGACGGTTGCTGGAGGTGAAGTATATTGTTGGAGGCTGGGATTTCCAGATAGCAGTAGTAAGGAGACACGGAGAGATATAATACGAAGATGAATCTCTGTAGATATGCCCCAGATACGCCCTTTGCCGCAATTTGGGTCGGCGATTGACTGACCTCACGGTTCTGGGCCGGTAAAGCCTGAGAGACTATTATCTTCTTCGCTCAGCCCTTTCCTTTCTGCTCTCATCGGTTGTCTGTATTCCATTCACCTCTCTTTCCCTTGTATCTCTTTAATTCTCTATCAAGAGCAAGGCTGCTTTTGACAGCACCAAATACCTCTATTTAGCGCGACGGAACCTAATTCTCACAGTCAACATCCCCGCTAGTCTTTCCTCCGAACCGACAAGTCTTCATCTCCTTCTCCGATGACCTCTGTGGCCCCGCCAGGCTCGTCCTCGGCCCCAGTGCCCCAGCTCGACCCTTCATCCTCGCAGCAGCCTCTATCATGGGAGGGCGACAAGATGTTCGTTGGCAGCTTCCCTATACGGCCTCGTTGCAACTTTTGCCTGGCGTCTGACTTTTTTGCTCTACAGGTTCAACATCTACATCTACGACTACTGTTTCAAGCGAGGATTCCGTAGAACGGCGAAGGAACTGCTTCTGGAGGCAGAGATCCCACCAGAGTCGCAACCACCAATCAATGCGAGACAGGGCTTATTATTCGAGTAGGCGACGATTCCTCGGTGGATTTTGCTTGAATACCCCCCTAATGGCTTTTATAGGTGGTGGAGTGTCTTTTGGGTGTTGTTCACCGCAAAAGCGAACGGAACTGGAACGGATGAGGCGATGTTGTACACCCAGGTGAGCACCACTTCTTTCGTTGCTGTATGGCGTACTCAGTATATCAACACTCCTCCCCAATACTCTTCAGCATCAAGCCCAGCAGGCAGCTGCTAAACAACGACAACAGCAATCGAATGCGCCACCTATCATCGGTCAAGCTGTTCAACCACCTCAACAGCCCATGGTCAGAGCAATGAACGGCATGCCACCTAACCAGCAAAACCGGCCTTTCCTTCCCAACGGACAACCCATGACGAATGGCATCGGCCCAGGCGGAATGGCTCAAGGTCCCATGCCCCCGACTTCATTTCCGATCAGTGGGGGATCCGGTCCCCAGCACAACGGCATTCCAGGCGCTCACGGGCAGCCTCCAGCTCCAGGACAACAAATGGGCCAGCCACCAAACTTCCAGCCCATGATTGGCGGGCAACGACAACCCCTTCCTGGCGGTCCGCAGCAACAACGAGGCGTGAATGGTGGCCCGCCGTTCCAGTCTCCTACCATGGATCACACGCAGCAAAACCTAGGCGGGGGTCCAGGGCAGCAGACGCCGCAGTCGCAGCAGCAGCAGCAGCATAATCAGCCGCCGATAGGGCAGTTGGGCCCATCGCCGCACATGACACCGATGAACCAGGGGAGAATGCTGCCGCCTGGTGGGCAGCAGGGCATGAATCCGCCGCATCAGATGCAGATGCAGGCCCCGACGTACCAGCAGCTGAACCGGCCGCCCAGTCGGACGGCGACACCTGGGTCAGCGGGAATGATGACGCACCCGAGTCCGTCCATGGCAGCGCGCCAGCCCCCAGCCGGGATGATACAGGGTGGACAGCCGCAGGATCACAACCTCAATAACGAGATGTCAAAGATCCCTCAGCAGATGTTGATGCAGTTGAAGCAGGAGATCGGTTTGGAGAACAAGGATCTACCTTCGCTGACGAACGAGGAAAAGGTGCGTTCTCTCGAGGGACATCCTTACTACGATTTTAAGACTGAACTGTTTCGGTCTAGCAACGACTACTCTTGACTTATGGCCGGAGGCGGAATCAGAAGCCGGGGCCGCCTGGCGCTAATAATGCTACTGCAGGCCCGTCGAATCCGATGATGCAGCCTCCAAACCAGCAGATTCGGAATGCGTCAGGTCGTCCAACAAAGCGGAATAGTACATCACCCGGCGACGAAGTGAGAGAAGTTCGTTTGGATGATCTGAACAGTGTGCTCATCTACTTTGATTATTCTTTTCAGCAGGAGATCGTACCAGGCAACGGATCGTCACCTCCAGACAGAAAGCGATTACGTCGATCACCGATGGAACAACAGCCACCATTGACGCCCATGACATACCCTCAGCAGCAGCAGCAACAACAACAACTGCAGCAGCAGCAGCAGCAACAGCAGCAATCACAACAGCCACAGCATCACGGTGGTCCAGGTGGCCCTCACCAAGGCCAACCACCACAGATGAATGGGGGGATGCGGCCGATGGGCGGACCACCGAATGGCCTCCAGCAGCCGCCTCAGATGATGTCGAGTCCTATGAACTTCGGGATGAACATGGGCCAGCCGATGAACGTTCCGCAGATGGGAAATGCAATGAGTCCGGCTATGGGTGGTATGCCAGGGCAAGGGGGGATGATGACACCGCAGATGCAGCAGCAGGTATGTGGCTCCCTTCGTTGATTGACATTCTTGTGATCTGACGAATTCGGTCAATCATTTCCCCTTGAAATCATCTTTTCATCGACGCATTGTTGGTTTGGCGATACGCAGATGCAAGGGATGCAGAGTAGGGACCCGCAAGCACATTACCGGCAAACGATGCACAACATACACGGGCCCCGGATGAACAGCAGCATGCAAGGCGCGGGCTCACCTGCGTCTGATCCATCGTTCAACTCGGGACCTGGGCCGGGGCCCGGCGGACCACAATTCAATGCACCTAATAACCAACGGATGGGCGCTCAGCAGAAACCGATGGGAATGCTGCCTCCTCCCTCTCCAGGTCTCGGCGGTGCGCCCAAAGATCAAAACAACCAGAACAAGGACAAACTGGATGGCTCACCGCGGAATGCGCCGACCTCTGGTCAGACGCCTACAGCCACCGGAACAGCGCCACCTACTCCGAACAACTCGAACCAGCAGTTGCAGCAGAACCCTGGGCAGAACGGCAACCAGAATATGGCGCCGTCCCCATCTTCTATCTTAGGAGGCCCGACGACGATGAATCCTTCGTCTATGGGATCTGCACCTCCACCCGCACCCCCCTCATCTGTGCCACCGCCTGATATGAACAACCTCTTCTCAAACGAATTCATCACAAGCGTGGCGAGCTCGCTTGACGAGTTCGACCCGAGTCTGTTTAGACCTGGGGATGATATCAACTTCGAAAGAGATTTCGGGCAATGGTTCAATCCAGATGATATGACGACTGGTGGTCTGGATATGAAGTAGGATCGCCGTGTTGGTGCTGATGGTGACCGCTGGAGTGTTTAGGAGCGCTTTCGAAAGAGCCGAGCGTACAGATCGCTTGCATCTCTTTTCATCCGTCCCTTTCTGGTGTCTCCCTCCACCTTTCTTTCTTGTAGTTTCTTTTTTTTTATCGGTTCTGGGCTCAGGGTCTGGTCTCTTATATTTATGCAAAAAGGCTGCGTTCGCGGTGATACCTTGACTTCCTATTCCCCTTTTATTAGATCCACTGTTACTCCTCTCCTTATCCTCTCCTTTATCTCACAAAAACCTTCGTCGTCACTGCTGCGTTCGTAGTCAATCTATTTGCTGAATATGTGGCTCACCACCTTTGTTCACTTCTTACCTAGTCCTTCTTGCTTTCTGCTTTTCTAATTGGCTATACCGTAGTGTTTTCCGAGTCCCCTTCCTCTGTCTCTCTTTTCCTTTGGCCTCCTCCCACAACCCGTTCCGCCCGCGCTGGTTGTTGTCCTAATAGTCCTCACTGCATGTATACTGTTTTGAATTATCATAGTCTCTGGACGGAGAATTCTGCATTGGAATCTAGTCTGAATTCATTCCCCGGGATTCGAGCAACAGGAACACTAGGTAGGATAGGCGGTACGAGTTTTTCGAGAAGAAAGGCATCTACAGACCAAGCTATGTTCCGTCCGTGGTCCTAATCAGGGTCTGCTTGTGCTGGGGCCCGTACTACATATTACGACCCGTCAAAGGCCCGCCATGCGTAGCACGGGTCATTGCTATCGATTAAATAGGGATATTTACCTTGTTGCTAATGGCTCGTGGTGAGGATAAAGGTGCACCGTTTTGGACCCATTGTGATTTATTGGAACGGAACAACTGGTATATTAGCAGGGTAAAGCTAGCGGAGCACGATTATGCGCACTGTTTTAGCTAAGTAACGATGGGGTATGATAACTGTACATTGCGAGAGTTCCAAGAGAGAGTGATGCAGATGCTTGTAGACGTGATCTAATGACGATGATCCCAAGGGTTCTGGTACGATGCTTGTGGGTCATATAATGGTGGTGCATTTTGCTCGGGGTAGATATTATGGTTGGCTTGCGGATCATATAGAGGCGCCTGAGCATACGCCATGTTAGGTGCGCTGTACTGGTAGGGCGCTGTTGAAGGCACGGCGTGCCCGTCCACTGTNGGCTCCACAGGCCGATAAGCTCCCCACTTCTGATTGGCTTTGACTTGACTGTTTTTTCGCCGACGATACGACAAGATGGTGGCAGCAGCGAGGACCGCTGCTAGAGCGATCGCGGTGATACCTAGTGCGAGAATGACCGTGCG
>CEMG01179850.1:243-11690 GCA_001179705.1 Baeospora myosura
GACAGCATGTCCTCGAAGCACGCCACGGCATCTTCCCCCGCCAGATATAGGACACCAGGAGACCCGTCAGCGCTGCTCGCAGGGGGGATTGTGGGGCTAGTGAAAACGACAGCCATCATCTTCTTCGACAAAGTTTCCAAGTCGCGAGCGTTTCCCCACGATGGCAAATTGGCCAATTCCTTCAGCAGTTCCAACATGCGAAGATACTCCTGTGCTGAGGGGTCATCCAAAACGTCGACACGAATGCTTTGTTTCCCGAGCTTCAGCTTCAGAATCTCCAGGCATTGGGCAGGATGTATGTGGTCGAATATGACCTCCTCCGGGAACCGACTAGAAAGTCCACTATTACTGGCCATCAGCTCGTTCATTTCGCGGTCGTAACCGGCGAGGATGACGACAAGCTTCCCCTTGAACTTATCCTGGGTCAAGATTCCAACTATTTCGTCCATTGCCTCCTGGGCAAATCGGCCCTCGCCCAATCGGTATGCTTCATCGACGAATAGAACGCGACCCAGAGCGCGTTCAAACAACTTTTTGGTTTTAGGTCCAGTGTGGCCGACATACTCGCCAACGAGATCTGAGGCAGAGCATTCGACCACCTCTGTGGATGAAAGAAATCCCATGTCGTAGAAGACTTGGCCCATTTTTCGTGCAGTGGTGGTTTTCCCAGTCCCTGGATTCCATTGTCAAACTCAGCCTTGCCGAAAATTACGAGCATACGTACCTGGGGGGCCTTTGAACAGAAAATTGGTGGGTATCTCCCCTCGGGGATCTCTTCCTGATGCTTTCATGTTCTTCGCCATTTGCTGCCATGTCTGCAATTTCTTGATGACTGCGTCACAGCCAATGACATCCTTGAAAAGGTCTACAAGATTCGCAGCCGCGTTTTCGTTCCTGTTAAATTCAGGGTCGAAGTCTTCCGGCTCAAAGGGAGCCTTGTGAGATCGTTTCTCTATGGGGAGGGATGCTTGGCGCTCCTGATACCGCAATTTTGCCTTGCCAAGAAGATTCTCCACTTCTCCGATATTTCCAAAGTTTGGTCGGGATCGAATGCGATCCAACACTTCCATGGCGGTGACTTTGGCCGCCTCAGTGGCGGAGAGATCCTGGTCGTTCAGCTTCCACTCCAGGGCTTGGAGCAATTCGGCCGCCGAATAGTTTTCGAATTGAAACGCGTCTTCAATGGAAAACCGTCGAGATAATCCAGGATTCACGTTCTTTGAGGACACTATCAGTCTCACAGTAAGGAGATACATTGCTGAAAGTCTCACCTGAAACATGTCTTCCATTTCCTGTTTATATCCCAGCAGGAGCACACATCGGTCGTCTCCCGGGACACCCTGAACTTCAGCAACAATGGTATCGATGACGGCCGTCTTGAAAGGATCGGTATTCCCAGTGCCGATGCCGCTGCGCGAGCCACCGTAAAGCATGTAGGCCTAGGATATTTTCGCTTGAGACATTTTCATATGACCATTATCTGTACTAACCTCGTCAATGACAAGAACTTTGCCAGCGGCGCTTGCTAGGATTGCCTTGGTTTGACTTTCGGATTGGCCTAGGTGCGCCCCAATAAAATCTGCAGGATTTTTCACCACGACTGGATGGGTTCTGGTCAACTTCACCCGAAGTAAGTAGAGACAATGTGATTTGCTTACCTTCTCCGTTGCTTAGAAGCCCGAGCTCTGAAAGGATTTGTCCGTAGTGCTTCGCCACGGTGGTCTTTCCTGTTCCTGGCGGTCCAATGAATGCCCTGTTGAGGGAGACTTCGAAAGGCGCTTTCTCGTCTAACTCCCTCCTGTAGTTCATCAGGACTGTGTCTAGAAAGTTCTTCACGGCCTTTTTGATGGACCCGAGACCAATCATGGAATGCAGCTTCTTCCATGCCATACTCTCAGTCATCACTTTGGAGGGGTCGGGCCCAATGATATCTTCTTTCGTGAGTAGGAAATCGTCAGGTCGTAAACCACGTCTACGCTCCGTCGAGAGTCTGTCCGCCTGTCTCTCACGGATTTTGGCAAAAAGATTGGCGAGGGCACGAGCATTTCCGAAGCCAGGCTTGCCTCGCCCCCGGCCAAGACGACGCACAGCAACACGTCCGTAAAGCCCTAGAATCCCATCTGCATCGTCTACCACCATTCTGCCCGAGTACTTCTTGTCAATGAGAACTTGGAGCATATTCAGAAGCTCCACGTCCTCGTAATCTTTGAACTGTAGAGTGTATGGAACTCGGCTGGTAAGACCAGGATTGTGTTCGAAGAATTTCTCCATTTCCTTGTTGTACCCGGCGAATATGAAGATTATCTTCCCGACCTGGTTTTCCATCTCTGCAAGTAGAAAATCGAGTACCTGGGCACCTTGGCCATGTCCGGAAGTCAACTGATAGGCCTCGTCGATGAAGACTGTCCCTCCCCCTCCTTGTAGCAGCCTCGAGAGGAGCTTCTCGATACCGGGAATCCCGTCATTTGCCAATCTTGAACCCGTGGTTTCGATGAATTCGTTACTCGGTATGACCCCCACAGATGCCAAAAATTTGCCATATAATCGAGCGACTGTGGTCTTGCCTACAAAGTTACACATCAGACCCAGACGCAAAAAAGTCGAGGTATACGGAACATACCAGTTCCCGGATTACCAAGCATGGTGACATTGAACCGTTCGTCTTTGAGAGACGTATTCTGTCTCGTTGCAGCGTCAACCTTGCTCTTGATCTTGAGTACTTGGTCTTTGACACTCTCAAGACCCGTCATCTCCATTATTTTATCGATAGCATCATTGACTTGTCCATCTACTGTCTTCTGGTGCTGCCAATTATCTTTTGCGGCGGAGCGTGCTGGAATGGATGTGCTGACTGGGGGCTTAACGTTCGAGGTGTTTCCGTTTTTTCTTTGTGCATGGTCGGAGGCCTTTGATGGAGGAGTGGAAGTCTTTTTCTCGTGTGGTGGGCCGACGGGCGATGGCCCCGACGGGGGTGGCACTGTGGGTGCTGATGACGTGGCGGATGCTTGAGCAGCTAAAGCGGCAGCCTCCTGCAAGTCCTTCTGTTTTTGTAGCAGAGCTTGCTTCCTCTCCTCAGAGAGTTGACCGTCTCGGATTGTGTCCCTCTTAAGACTTATCTCTTTCTCAAGGTCGGCCATTTGCTGATCATGAATTCGTTGTTCGGCGTCTCGCTTCGCCTGTCGGATGAACTCCTCCTTCTGTTTCTTCTCAGCGACTTTCATTTCGTGTTCGCACTTTTTGCACAATAGGGGAGGACCCTCGTGACATTTCCACTGCTGTGGGTGACCATTCGGGCATCGGGAGCGGTAGGTGAACTCGCAAGGCGTCTTGGAATGATCCAACAATTGATGGCACTTCATGGCACAGGTATGGATCCCACACCTGAGCATGATCCCACTAGTTAGGAATACAAAAGACCGTCAATGATGGGACGTCTGTGGAGCTACCTGGGGAGACGTACCATGGCTCCAGACAGCCTCCGTCAGGGCATTGTTGGTCGAAGTCAGAGGGGACCCTCAAAAGGGCCGTGCGATCTGGATGCCGCTCGCATTTGACGGGAAAACCATCATATATCTGTCCCCCGTCTTTCAGTAAGCCGAAGAATTTCGTCCAATCCTGACTACCCTTGCGGGCGTTGCTGAATGTATGGGCATTTCCGATCATGATGAAGGCATCACGGGCCCTGGACAGAAGCACAGTGAGTCGTTCTGAAGCGGACATGAATCCGATATCGTTGTTCGAGTTACTCCTCGTAAGGGCTGCGATCACGATGTCGCTCTCTTCTCCCTGATAATTGTCTGCAGATTGATGACATTATAAGAGAAGTGGACTCGAAGATAAGGGAGAAACATACCTATTGTAGCTAAACGGATCGGCTTCTTGGCCACCTTCGCAGCCGATGGGGTCATAAGTCCAGCACGGACCAAATCATGCGAGTCCAAATCGTTGAGCACCGGATCATTGTCTGCCATCAAGGCTTCCTTGAGAGCTCTAAGTTGGCCGAGGTACGGAGTCAAGATGACAATCTTGTCACTCCCATAACCCTGCTGAGCTAGATAGCGCACAATTTTCAACACCATCCCGACTTCAAATCTTAGGATGGCGATGTCAGCAATGGATACTTCCAGCGACCATACATAGAGACGCACAGATTTTGTTTGGAAGTCTTGGCGCTCATGTCCCTGCGCTCTTCGAGTTGTGAATCCTCGTCCTCGGGCTTATCGTGATTGATGAAAACGACATTGTTGCGGACACCCCGAAGATTTGGACGATTACGTGTTCCGGGGGCATCGACAAGGTCAGGATAGGTGAGATGTTTGACGAACAGAGATATCTCGGGACGCATGCGATGCTGCTCCCTGAGAGTCTCGTGCGGATAACCTTTGAGGACAAGTCGTTCGAATAGACTTCTATTCAAGTCAAATCCTTCACCCTTTTCCACCGTCAGGAGATAATTGTTGACCTTGGGTCGCAATTGTCTGCGATCAACAGAACGTGAGTCCCGAGGAGCAGAAAGGAAAGATGAGTAGCTACGCACTTGTGGTCACCGATGAGGATAAGCTGCTTGGTTTCGGGACCGAGAGCAGTCAAGATGTGACTTTCGAGAATCTCTCCGGCCTCCTCCACAAGCAGCACGCCTGGACGTGCTGCGTTGATATTCAAGCGATACTTTGCCGCAGCAGTGGTGGTGCAACCAATGATTCGTCTACCTTGCAGAACTGAAGAAGCGCCCTGACTAAACTTGCGGTCGACTTGGTCGAGACAGCTGTTGTAGTCGGCAGCAATCCCAGACAGATGATCCACCAGATCTTTCATCATCTCCTGCTTCCATGTTGAGATACGGGTTTTACGGTCATCGAGGGCCATGTTCCAGATCTCGGACGCTTCCTGTACATGGGCGGAGAGCTTGAACTGGCCAGCATCCTGCCCGTTGACCCACCGAACCAAAAGGTAGTCTTGGCCTACAGCCCGACCCTTCTTTCCCACCTGCTGCATTCCGTCATTGGACTCTGGAACATGAAACGCCTGCGAATAATCGGGATGGTCAAACTCGAGGTGTTCGAGTATATCTATGTTGCGAGCGTTGAAAGTGTGATACTTCGTGAAAGTCTCTTCGACACCCGCAGCAAGAACAGAAGCACTGTTTTTGAGGCTAGCGATCTCCTGCCACTCGGATTGCCGTCTCTTATATCCACTAATCTTGGACAGCACCTGTAGAGACAGATTGGCAGTTCGTGTAGTCGACTTTCCACCTAGTCTGACGATGCTCGACTCCGGAATCCCAATGTCGAGGAGGTCTTCGAGAAACTGGTCAAGAGCATGATTCGTATAGCAGACAACAAGAATGGTCTGGTCCGAAAAGTCGTGGAGGCATTTCGCTAGCAGGGCGCCGATGAAGGACTTCCCTGTACCTAAGAACATTTTTATCAGTACTTATCAGGTGACCAATGGACAGACAACAAACCTGGAGGGCCCTGTATCAACGAGACCTGCTGGGTTAACCCGGAGAGTAAGGAATTGGACTGAGCGCTGTCAAGCTGAATGGCTCGAGGGGTGTTCAGTAAAGGTTGTAGATTCTGATGCGGATTAGACCTGATTGCGTCGACAATCTTGGTAGGGTAGCCTGGAGGGGTGCTCAACGCGCTATCGGGGGTCCAACGGAGCAATTCAGGAGCTAAGGATAGGCTACGTTTCTCCTGCAGCGCCGTCAGGACAGGCTCGTAGGCGAAAACTGCAGTATCAATGAGAAGAAGCTTGATATGCTTCGCCTGGTGAAGTTTTAGTAGTGCCTTCGAAGTGCTGGCACGTCCTTCGAGTTCGATGACAATGATAGGGTAAATCTTTGCCAAAAGGTCTTCATCCCGATTGATGGATGGGAAGGCAACGATTTCTCCATCGATGATAAGACAGCTCATGGATTGATTCCTGAAGACATTCCGATTGTCGCTCAAGAACTTCTTGCGATCTGCCCTCGCCTTCACATTATCGCCTGCAACCTTCTGGGTATCCTCCTTCTTCGTCTTCACGTTCTTGAATATGACTAAGTCGGCGTGACACTGCAAAGTGACGCCCCATTTAGTTCTCCTTGTATCGTCGCTGGATTGTGTGAGGTGGATGCCACTGACGGACAGACCGTCTATCATCAATCCTCTGTGCTTGCCTTTCTTTTCTTTAAAGGCGACTTGTAGCTCGTCTCGCATCTCGTATAGCATATCTTCTCGCAACAGCCGAAACTGATTGTCAAGATGAGTCCCCAGGATCGTGTCATCGACATCTGGGTCCTCCAGCATGCTGGCTGGACGAAGAAACGGCGGCTCTTTCGACGAGAGTTCGTCTGCCGTGGGCAAGATAGAAATTTCGTGAAAATCAACGAAATCATTGTCATGCCTTCCTCCTGGCCCTCGTGCAAGATCACCAGGCGATGTGCTCTTGCCACCTCCATTGACGATGTGATCAATCTGATATGCGATCGTCCGCACTTCCTGGTGCGGAGACGTTACTAGACTGGCCAGGAGGGCAGGTTCTGCCGTCTCGCGATGGGGCTGAGCCTGCTCCCCTGGTAGTTGGACAAGCTGTAGAAGGAGCCACGCAAAGCAAGTTTGCGCCGCCTCCTGCAGCTGTCCGGCCTGGAAGGCTGCGATGAAGCGGTCCCAAAAGATAGGCGGCTCAACTATCGCTTGCACGACTGGTCGAAGGTATGCACCATCATCGATGCTGGCAAGCTCTGGAGAAGAGATATATCGAAGGAGATCAGTGGCATGGGTGTTGAAGAAACTGGGTGTGAGATCAAATCGCATTGAACTTCGCAAGGAGTCGAGCCCCTTCTTGCTCACTATCAGCTTGTTGACACAGGTGGCAGCATCGGGATTGGATATGATAGCTTCTATAAACAACGGATTGTTTTGCCTGTTCAAAGCCTGCTTCCCCTGAAGAACAGAGTCGAGGTGTTTACTGAGTTTAGCGGCTCTGAGATTGCTCATGGTGAGATGGTCGAGGTTCTGAGATAAGAGGGCTGTGTGAATCGGCGCCTCTTATTGTAACGCAATTCGAGGTTCCTAGACGCTCGCGAACCATAATTGGTGGGAGACGATCGTCATAAGCGCCTTCGAGGCGCCTTCAAGTTCTACACAGAAGGAGACATGGGCGCCTGTGAAAGACATCGAAAGTCTAGATAGCAACTCGGAATGCTGATAGGCAGGACGTACGTTCTTCCCATTACACCGAGGACAGATATCCGCTTGACTTGAGGCAAATGCTGATCTTGCGGACGTTTTGCAGGCCAATGTTACTGGTAGCAGTGGGGTTGTTTTCGTTTGAATGACTGGAGGAAAACCCATGTAGCATGATGGTTGACCACACCGAGATTTAGCTACAGCATCAAGCAGTGCAAATTTGACCAGCTTCAAGCGTCTCCGCAAGAGGTGTATGTCTAATGGCAGCGATGTCTTGAACGATGGCCAAAAGTTGAAAGGTAATTGACGTTCGGTTCAGTGTCCTTCCTTGTCCGGGTCAGTCCGGCCGAATTTGACTTCGGGCCGATCGAACTTCCCCTTTTGGTTGTTTTCCGAGTCAACCTACTCTCGCAGCTCTCACATTCACGTCTTGATATTCGTTCCTCAAGCGCAGCTTCAAGGCAGGAGGCAATAATCTCCGGCTCGATGCTCGTAAATCATGATCAACCCTCTGAATCGCATCGAACGACAGAAACACAGCAGCGGAGCCCAGACCCAGAGGTCCAGTGCTTGGACAATCTCACGAAAATACGATATCATTCGCTCGCCGGTTGATGGGCATTTTGAGATCCTTTCTACTGTAATTATCGTAAGTTCTCTATGGACCTCCGTCCGACATCTCCACCTTGGATTTCAGGGTAATCAGCACTCAATGGACGCCCCACACAGCCTCACATAATACCGATGTATTGTAACTATCCTATGTTTCCACGAGGCCTGGTCTATACTATTCTCGTTTGATGATGCACCCCCTCTGATGAGCTTCTTCGCGCCTACAAGGCTCAACACACCGTATCTCTGCATTTTCTAGCCCCGTTGATCACCACCCCAGTCTCTAAACACTCACAAGAAACTGTCGGATACGCTCCTCGGCCTGCACAAGTTCTGTGTAATTCGTCATGTTCCTCACTGCTGCGGTCACGATCTTGGCCGTCTACATAGTATCCAAAACTCGTACCTTTCTTTCTGGATTAAAGGTGAAGATTTTGCGCTGGCATAGAATAGGTGCATGCTTGTTGATTTTGGCGTCCAGAGTGTCGACTATGTTCCTGGGTTCAGGCCCTTGTTTTCTCCGGTGACTCTCCTTGGTGCAGTTATCCCGACGTGCTGGTGGAATCCTGGATTAAACTTTGTCTGGGAATGGCGCCACACCAGTAAATCGCACATGTTTTCATAGCAGATCATCCTGTCTCACGATGTACGAGCAGATTTCTATAAACACAGTCATGACATCGTGACAATGGTTCCTCTTCTTTCCGGACGACCATCCTATTACACGGGCTCCCTCGACGTGCTCAAGCAGGTCTTGCTCAACGAGGGTAGAACTCATCTGATCAAACCCTCAGATCTGACATCAGTCTTACTGTACGTTCGAATTGGCCGAACGCACCTTAAATTCTTTTGACGTGGGCTCCTTGCAGGCTTTGGGGGGACAATATCGTATCTGCAAATGGGGATATGTGGAAAAGACATCGTAGGACCATTGGACCGGCTTTCAACTCAAAACTGTGAGTTGATGACTTTTCGACACTGTCAGCCGCTCTACTGAATGCTTCCTTGGGCACAGATACGCCGAAGTCTGGAAAGAGTCGAGAGCAGTATACGAAGAGATGGTTGCAGCTGAGGGATGGAGAAAGAGAGACGAAAATGCCATCGACAGCGCGAATGCCCTAACCATGAAAGTGAGTCGTCAAATTCGATTTAGTTGCCTATTCTACGCCACAAGTTGGATTGAGACTTTGGCCAACAGTTTGCATTTGTGGTCGTCTCAAGATGTGGATTCGGAGTACAGGTTCCCTGGAATGACCGCTCTGCGACGCCGAACACACCGACTTTCGGACACGACCTCGAGGTTGCCATGCAGACCTCAATAGCTCGACTCATAATACCCAGCTGGGCTTACCGACTACCTTCCAAATGGTTTGACCTACCACTTTTGCTTTTGATCTATGGGCAAATATGTAACGATCACACAGGCTTCGCGAAATGGATGGGACATGGAAGCGACTTTCCAAGTCCATTGACATCATGGTTGACGAGCAAGTTCAAAGCCTTGCGGCTTCTGACGTCGAAAATCATACAAGCGGCGAACTCTTTAGGCGCCTAGTTTCCTCCCTAGACAGCGACTCAAACGACACTCTATCGAGGGGAGAGGTCGTACGTGCAGTCTATATCGTGTATCTTCCGCTGCTAACCTCAATGTAAGATTGGGAACGCCTTCACAATGATGTTCGCAGGTCACGGTAAGATCCTGACGTTCACACCAACCTCATCAAAGTCTCATGACATAAAAGAAACGAGTGCTGGAGTTCTTGCAGCTACTTTAGGATTACTAGCGATCCATCAAGACGAGCAAGAAAAGGCCTATCAAGAGATAATGCAGACTATCCCTGCCGATCGAGAGCCGGTAAGATAGACAGCTCAGGACACTCTTTGAATGAGACAGGCTAATAAACAACCATTTTTGAAGGTCCTTGAGGACATGAACGGACTGAAACACCTTCTTGCTTGTTTCCAAGAAGCTTCTAGAATTTACCGTCGGTGTTGTTTCCTTTTTGTCATGTGAGTATACTAACTTGGGCGTCTTGGCAGCGTCGGGGTTGTTCTTGTCAAGGGATACGAATGTGGATATACCCTTAAAAGTTACGCGCCCTTCAGAGAAGACCATCGTCATCAAAGCAGGATCCCGTATCATCATTGACCTGATTGGCGTCCGTCAGTAACTTACCTTATAGGAACGTCCTTCATCTCACTGCAATCTTCTCTTCATCCAGATCACAATCCCAACGATTTTCCATACCCGGATCGTTTCATTCCTTCAAGATGGTATGGTGCTTCCGAGACTGATATTTCGATGTTTGGTGCAGGTTCGCGCGCATGTATCGGGCGCCGGTTTGCGAACATAGAGACTCTGGCCTTTTTATCTGCGCTTCTCAAGGAGTGGCGAGTAGATATCGCAGCTCGTCCTGGCGAGTCTCGGGATGAATTTAGCAACCGTGTAATGGGGGATGCTGGTTGTGTCGGTCTAACCTTCACTGTGAAGAAAGTTCCTATCAAGCTGTACAAACGACACGCGTAGGAATTGCAGCTTGGAGCTATCTGCAAGTAGTTTGACTTGGCGTAAAATACATGAACGAGACAGGGTTATTGGAATACAGTCTCCAGATAAAACCGAAGAAGCGTCCGGCGGCAAAGTCAACTGTGAGCAATCTAGTACGAGCAACCCTCCTTCATCCTCGCCAAGCCCTTGACATACATGCCCTCGCTTTCCACTCCCACGTCCACCGTTTCCTTTCGGTAGGATCCCAGCACATCCATCACGCGCGTCTCTTCCGCGTGAATCGCGCACCATAGTTTGCGGATTTGGTCGTCTGCCTGCGCATAAGAGAGAACGAACGCGTCGTACTTGGCTGCCCTGTACAATGTCAGAACGAGGTGTTTCGAAGGAGTCATTTCTGAAAGGAAACAGGTGTTTACCCGGCTTCAACGGCAACTTTGAGGTTTTCTTTGGGTGTTTTGATCTGAAACGATGTGATTTTGGGTGAACATCATGGTTACCAACCAATGCGAAGGTAAGGAAAACTGGTGGAATTCAACATACGTTATCTTCGATGACAGTCTTCGTCCATTTGAAAAACTTGGTGCGCGATTCTTGGGCTTTCTTTTCCTTGCGTGCTGTGATGTAAGATATGTGTTAGAGTCGATTATAGGAAATGGGTGCATATATGCGCGATTGGCAGAGACGGGAGAGATAGACGAACAGATGAATTCTTGGGCTAGCACTGCTTGGAGGCTGGAAGCAGAGTTTGTATATGTGGACCATTTCGAGAGATTACAGGGTGGTCGTTTGAAATGTGAGATCGTTCACCCACCCAAGATGGCGAAACAGAAGTGGTGTGGCGAGGTCGATAACGTTAGACAAGATCCAACTGGAACAGCATGAGAAGCTTACGCATTCCGATCCTCAGAGTTGTTGCTCCCCTGGGAGCTACCCATCTCCATAAAATCCATATTGTCTTCATCTTCGCGCGTCCTTTTTCCGTTCGAGTTCGTTCCTTTCGCGTTCATAGTACTCCTTCGGGAATTGGTATTCGGGTTCGTGCTTGCGCTGGTCCGAGCAATCGCGCGGCCAGCCAGATTCTTAGTAGTAGAAGTAGAAGCAGTTCCAGTTCCAGAGGGGCGAGGCATCCTCAGGTTTCGAGTTTAGACGGTTTT
>CEMG01179851.1:0-12731 GCA_001179705.1 Baeospora myosura
CATGATTCGCAACCACAGATGACATCCGAGAAGGAACCACCACCTCCGTCTGAGCCAGCAATAAACATTCGGCAGGAGACTGAGAAGACAGAGCCACCTATCCAACCCCCTCCAGATGAACCTACAGCAGCGAAATTCGATGATCGAGATCCAGGAGTTACAGACGAGGTCTGGCGTCAACTTCAGCTGGACAAGAAAGCCGCTGCAGATGCCGAAAGACGACAACGGGAGGAGATAGCTCGAAAGCAAGCGGAGAATATGAAGGCTATGCGGGAAATGAAGGAAGCCCTTGCACGCGCCAAGCAACTTGCAGAGGCTAAAGCCGAGCAGGCCGCATTGCAGAAAGCTCAAGAAGAACTTCGTTTGAAGAAACTTGCAGCAGACAGGGCTCGAGCTGCGAAAGCTGCAGCGCTTGAGGAACAGCGAAAACGCGCGCAAGAGGAAATCGGTGTACAGGCGAAGCTTCGTACGATGGGGGTATGCGTGGCCGGCTTTGTGTGGATCAAGCAATCGTCGGGCTATCGCTGTGCGGGAGGGGGCCACGTTGTCAGTAACGCGGCTCTGGGTATTTGAGGGGATTGAGAAGAGAATGACGCTTGTATTACTCGTAATGCCCTTGCGTATCTTGAACTTTCGTTAGTTGGGTCGTAGGTGGATCGATTCGGTTTATGTAGAAAGAAATGTCTTTGGAAATGCCACACGAGTCTACGCAGATGTCCATAATATTGGAACCCAACCCACTGAACAGAAATGATGCGAAGGAAAACAAGAGATAATGTATGGAAAGATGCTAGGGCATATGTATACAAGGATGAGATACACGAGTTAATGTATGTGGACGGAGCACTGATGATAGGTGCGGCAAAGCATGGTGGTAAAAATGGAGCTATCGTGGGATTAGGGTATCCAGTGTCGTCAGAAAGAGTCTTCAGTCTGTGTGCCGTAGGGGTATCACATGAGGGTCCATAAGTCGCGTCGATCCTGCCGTCGAACGATCTCACATCACAATGCAGTTGCTGTCCCCTGACCCCCTCGCGCGCGTACCCAATGAGACCCTAGCAGCCTCGTAGAAGACCTCTGTGACCCCTCGATTGTGCTTAGAGCTGCATTCTGGGAGTCGACGGGAAAGAGTTGAACATGTGGCAAGCATGTTTATGAATGATTACGTACCGAGGTATCGGGATGCTCGTATACGTCGAGCCACAGCAAGACCCTCCTCGTATTGCACTGGGTGCGTCCCATATCGTTCCAAACGTTCCTTCACGGCCCGATCGTCGCGTAAATCGCATTTCAGAGCTGACTTTAGTGTAAGATGGTTGACCGGAAACTGCAAGCAAGATGACGCACCGACAAGGACCAGCTATCAGCAAGAATCCATTAGTGACAGATAGCGTGATATTTGGGTTGGAAGCTGACCTTGACGCCCGGACAGTACTCCAGGATCTCTTCCAGCCACTATGCGGCCCGGCTCAGTCGCAGTATCCCGGTAGAGGTGGAAATACACACCTTGCTCTCCACGTTCTCTAGCGACACCGGATTATCCACCTAGTTTAATCGAATGAGTGAGCACCGTCTAGCTCATCAGAAAGGCGAGCGGTACCACGGACCGAGAAACATATCATTATAACGTGTGTTTCGGCATAAGATAATGACCGTAGTCGGTCAAACTCTTCCTGACCTAGGTAGTAAGGTTTTCAGAGAGAATTTAGCTCGCAACGGCACCAAACACGCACCTGCCGTATCCCAGAGACTCAGCTCTACTTGTTGGTCATCCACATACATATCGTGCACGTAATTCTCGAAGACTGTAGGTTCGCTACGCATGTGCCGCATGGGCCGGTAAGCAGATACCAGAAGCCACCCAAACAGCCACGTACTACACTTGTGTGAAGAAGCCTCGTGTGAATACGTTCAACAACGACGTTTTTCCTGTTGATTTGGGAGTACTGCCATAAGGTTCAATGAAAGGATATGAATCGTGCAAAAGACGCACCGCAAGCCCCATCCCCACACACTGCGTACCGAAATGAGACTTTTGAATTCTGTTCTGGTTGTGCCACAATATCCACTCACCAACGACTTTTCTTTGTATCTTCGTCCGCCGATCAGCATCTCGGGACTGTGAGGAACCAGAAGTTGTGAACCTACCGGTCTTCGACCGAATGATGTTCCTTTGGAGGACGCCCCGCACAATGACATGTCGGATTCGTCTTGAGTTGCTTGGGGAGGGTATCGCTCTGGTTTCGGGATGGAGAATAGATGAACGAACGTCGAGAACGGAAACGAAAGAGCTGTGAATGATTCTCACCAAAGTGAACTTGAGGCCGATTCATCCTAGCCGAGCACGTGAGCGCCTGTTCCTGATCCTAAACGGCGACGCCATCGCGACCGTCACCGACGTGAAGATCTCAAATTTTCCCCTCCCTCTCCTCGTGGTTCTCCCCTGGAACTTGCGGCCCGCGTGGACGGTGAACAGCTCCCGTATCATCTTGCCTTGTATAGCCCTTTCACCCCAATGAGCAAGCAACAGCGCTAAGAATTTGGATTCAAGAAGATACAACAAAATCGCAATCATACAAAGAGCAAGCATACAGTACAACATAACATAACGGTCGGTATATCAAGAAGACAAGATATCTTACAACCTTTCCAGTTCCTAATTCATCGATAGTCCAGCAACAAAGTCCTGCCATGTCGAATGCATGTTGTTTGCCTCCGGAGACCCAGAACTCGACCTTCTCTGCCCTGGCATAGGGTTGCCGTCCAGCATTGGTGCCCCGTAATCATTCTCCATATTGGACGTTCCATAGTCGTATACAGGGAAATATTGGGGGAATGAACTCGTGAGTGAATTCCCATTTGTCATCATGGGTTGGTGGCTCAGATGAGTAGGTGAGGGTGGCTGCTGGGTCTGCATCATGGACTGCGATAGTGATTCAGATCGGGTAGGAGACTGTGAAATGTACGACGTGGGCTCCGGAAGGAAAGGCGTCGAAGGCAGCGTCGACATCCCATACATCGACACAGGGGATATATCGACATCCGAGTAGGAATTGTGACTGGAAGCCGATTGTGGCGTTTGCTCGTGATGATGATGAGATTGGAATGAACTCAAGTACTCGAGCACATTAGGATCCACATGCGCACCGGCGGACGCGGATAATGGTAGTGGAACGACGGGGTGGCGCGAAGTGGGTGACCGGTCCATGATCTGAGGTGAGGATGGTTCCTTCTTCACGAGACGCGTCTTTCCTCCGAGCATCGCCAGCTCATCATTGTCATCGACAGGTGTAGGAGGCTCCGAGGAAGAGACATGGCGAGCGAGAGGTGACCCTTTGCCTTTGCGGAATTCATCTAGACTGTGGTGAGCTTTCTCCTGTAGTCCGATCATTATTCGCTAATAGTGCATGCCGGTTGTCAGATACTTCTATCTATATGATAGTAAAATTCTTTGCTCACCAAAACTTTTGTCGCGCGGAAGCCCCGCGCAGCTCGCGAGAAGAGCTCGCACGCCGAATCCAGTTGAACAAGCGCTGAAGGCGCCAAACTCATTGAAGGGCACCGAGTGACGATCGATCCCAGTACGATCTGAGATCATCATAGAGGTCAGTACTGACGAATATATTGCGTCAGAAACGCTTATTAAAGGCTTAGACCTACCGCACACGAGAACATATGGGTCCAAAGGAACCAGATTCGTTCACTCGGTTCCTTGAGTTGAGTGTGCAAATTACGCATCAGAGCAATGAGTGAGCCGGCACTCCGGTAGGCCGCAATGACTGAAGTTCCGTAGGGACTTCCTAATGGGTCCTTGGGGTGATCACTAATGGCTCGGGCGAAAAAGCTGCGGTGGAGGTACAACAAATCTGATACAAGCCAATATAATTAGCAAACCGTTCGGGACAGAACCGGGAAGAAACACTGACTCATTTCTCTTAGAGCAAGAACGATATGTCGCTGCAGAGTCAACATGATTGATTCAGGGAACCCGCCAGGCCGAGGCTCTGAGCTGCCGAACCCCGCCACTTGCAGTATCGGCGGAACGGGGAATGCTCTCAGTTTACGATCGAGCTGTAAAATTGTGGCGTACGTCGGCGTTCGAGCACCGAAAGCCTGGTCATGCAGCTGGTTCATGCATTCCGATGTAAAGCGATGTTTCCAAGAATGATCTGCAAACGAGGACGGCTTCAATTGGAGAAGACACGGAATAAAAAATTGGTGGCATACAGCTTTGCTCATCCGAGGGATCTTTGGCGTGCGGCATTTTACAGTCGAAGTGTGGAAGCGCGAAAGACGGTGGCCGGCCAAATGTTAGACATTGCCACGAATCATATGTGAACAACTCCCAAAACAGCTCTCGTCGACGTTGTGTTTCGACGGGGTCGACTCCCTGCCAACGTCCGCTATCTCGATCTGGAAGATAAGAGAAGGTTAATGATGACATCTCGAAGTACACATCAGAAGCATAGCTTACGGAGTCCAATCTAGCAGGTATTCTTTCCGTCAGGATATGTTCCGAACAAAGAGCGCGAAGGAAGCTTACACTCTGAGCTACCTTGACCGCAATTCCCATCAAAGCCCACCGTGCCCCCGAGCCCGTTCCATGTCGGTCAGCCAAGAAAAGATAGAACGTCATAAGATACTGCAGGAAAGTCAACGTCAGCGTATCCCGTCAAGAAACGGCTCTGCAGCCGAATAGAACCGGGCAAAGATAAGAAAGGAGATATGCTACGAACCAGAGCTTGCACAGCAGTGACCGTAGGCGAATCAAAGAACGAATCTTGGAACAATGCTGCCCTTGCGAGTTGGTTGTATTTTTCTGCTTCGAGGTTGTATGCCGGCTGCGATACGTCCATTAACGACCCGATTGCGAGAACTATGAACATGAGAGACAGTCGGTGGGAGACTATAGGGTCGTCCACCGGAGGACCAGCACTTGGATCGTAAAATTGAGCGTAGACATCTTGGTCGAACGCATCTTGGGGGATTGGATTATACCTGATGAATTGTCAGTATGATCTCCCACAACATGATATGAAGTTATTTACATCCAAGCCGCATATCTGTAGTAGATGGTGCGCAGGTCTGCGGCCCTGTTGGCAGGAGGCAAGTACCAGTACAAGCTCTGAAGATTGACTTGATCAATCTCAAGAGAAGTATGTGGAACAGGGGAAATGGGAAATGCTGCCGCGCGACTTAGAATTTGCGGTGGTAGGATGTTTTGGAGGTTATCGAGGTGATTGTCCATCGCATCATCTTCCTCTCCTGCCTCGTTCTGTTCCAAGGTCAGTTATTGCAGGATATAAAAGAGGTATTTCCAGACCTGAAGAAAATACTGTTTGTCCGTGAGAATGTGTCAAATCGTTGAAAAGAAATTTAGAAAACACACCCATGAGTTGGCGATTTGACCAAAGTATTTTGCGCGGCCCGACAGGCTTATGGATAGTGACCCGAATGCGTCCACGACGTCAGGATTTTGCTCATCCTCTTTCTGACCGTTGGCAGGAATGTCACGAAGAGCAGGCACTTCGCGCTGAAGGGGTGCCTTGATGCGCAAGAGCTCTTCAGTAAGCAACGGATGTTGGTCCGACGACAGATGAGAATGGGTGGAACGAAGTGCATCTTCAAGCTCTCGGACACGGTTGGCCAGCTCCGATATCTTCTCATGCAGCTCCTGAGTAGATGCAAGAACAAATCTGAAAACAAAACACATTCAGTTGTCAACGTGGAACGACAGTAACGGCAGTCTGGACGTACCGATTTCCTTGCCCAGTTGTTAGAGATCCCTGGACGCGCCAATTAATTCCAAGAACAGACAACGAGAAAATAATATCGTACATCTGGACAGATAGCACCGCAGCCTCGCTTGACACACGAGCCGCAAGGAATCGAACGATCGCAACGCAACTTGAGTCTACATAGTTCAAGTTAGTCAGATTTCGCTGACAACTTCACCGTATAGCACCTTCGGCACTCAGCACAACTGAGACGAGTTGCGCCTTTGCGCCTTTTCTTCTGGGACCCTTCCTGCATACCGTGCTGGTCTGCACGCTTTGAGGTCGGGGAGGACATAGTGAAAGATGGATGAGAAGAAGTTGTAGAGCCTAGAGGGCTCGCTTGGCTGCCTTGAGATCGAAGCCACGAGGCCGGAGATTTCCGGCCGATTTACTTCCGCGGGCGGAGGGTGGCTGTGCTCGGCCAAAATGCAACTGACAGGAAACCCTCATCGAGGTCCATCCTCCGCCCAAGGACGTTACTGCTTCAACCTCCATCATTTTTTCGCCGCCCAGTTGCCATGTAATCTGAAGGGAGACTTTATGTTTTTTCCAGTAACAGGCGTCTATCAGATTAAGTACTGTTACATGAACTGATGGGCAAAATCGGTGATTGTAACCCCCGCGATTACCTCCTTGCAGAGATTTGCCAGTGCTTGCACTCTGCATCGGTCGTGCAGCTTTATCAAAATTTACTTTGAGGTATATATAGTATAGCCTAAGACGAAGTCTCAGAATATCTTCACTGTAAATATCCTTTCAACCTGCGTACTCCTGTCACTAAAACGGGAATACTCGCTGGATTTCCTGGACCAAGGTAGTAAACCATCTTACTATCATGCCGAATTTCTCTCCGAGTCAACGAAGGGGTGTATAAGTAGATTGATTAATGCGGGGCTCCACCAGTTGGCAGTCAAGCTTCTCGTCCCAAGTGGCAGGTCTTTAAACAGATACCTGTCCGGGATCCCCAGCATCTCCAACTGATCTCTCTACAGGATCCTTCAATGGCATGTTTTGATTGTGCGCCCGCTTGAGCTCGTATTATGTGCAGACTCGACCACCCCCTTCTCAAGCCATCTTGCGCTTTTCAGGACTCTCATTACGTTACACAAGACTCTGGCATCACCCCATTGACAAGCCATATCAGATCAGGCTAGTCCCCATTGAGCCCTCAGGTGACTGCGTGTGTATTGCGAGATAGACCGCCACATGAACAGGGCCTGCGGAAGAACGCTTTAGACAGACGGCCACGACACTCGAGTTCGCCGGGCCTATCAAGTCTCATGGTAAGAATAGAACGAGGACTTGAGGTGGATGGACGGCTACCAATCCCCATTCCAAACAGACGTCAGCATCTAGTACAGCCGCTTATACTATGCCAATATGCCAATACCATATCAGATTCAAGCAAGTATCATTCACATGCAGTCAGCGCTCAAGAGCTCGGATGTCACGCTAGCCGTTGGTGTTTGCAACGTGAACTTGGAGGAGCATCATCGATTCTCGGAGCGATAAGCGTACTACTTGCACCATGGCATATCTTGAGGCGACGGACGGCGTCGTACTGCTAATTTTTAGAACTCGTGAAGTGCTGTCACCCGCGACCATACTCTAACGACTCCTCACCTCACCGCCAGTCCGTTTGTTTCCGCGTCGACCTCGACCGTCAAATGGCTGTCCACTGGCAGTGACCACTGCACTAAGTCCAACTTGAAGTAGACCTTACAGCTGTGATATGTCGGCTGAGTGAATGCAGAGCGATGTGTACATATCAGAAATGACAAGCAATACCCGATATTTGACCCCTGTCTGAATGGCCAAGAATTTGAAGAAATTCAAATGATCGGAGCTCTCGATGATCGAACCTTTTTGGGAAAATTGTTGCCATTTTAGGGACGATATAACCGCCGGACATGGCCTCCTGCCATCCCACCAATCATTTAGTTCAAGCACGCCTTACTACTTACCACGATTTTAGCGGACCACGATATAGGCACAGCTATATGGTCGCGCTTCGTACGTGTTTTAGAGCAAATACAGGGTGATCCGCCGCTGTTGCAACCTTCAGAATTCGCCTACCAGTCTCAATGGCACTGGATATCGAGATCAGCGGACGATCACAATTAGCCGATGGGCTTGCTGAGGTTCCATGATGTCCGTATGTATATCAAGATGGTATAGTGGCACTTGCATGCTGTGTGCTGGTACTTAGCTACATGTTGTCCGTCCAGAGACGGTTCATATGTGTAGAAAAAGATTAAGATAAAACTGCCATCAAGCAATCATGCTGTTGATGGCGGAACTCGTGAATGGGTAATTGTAGTCGTAAAGGTCATGATGTAGAGTGATGTGGATAGAGAAAAGAGAGGATCTATAGTAGAATGTGTGACGAATCCTGATGCCCCCTAGCAAGCCTAAACTATCCCAAGACTATCCGCTGAGGGCCGTCCTGTTGGTAGCTCTCCTTCACATCATTGGGACTCGCGCCCGCGCTGCCCAAATCTGAGGAAGTACTGACATCCCGGACCATCACATTGCCATTAACTTCGCCCGTTGGACTGAGTGGCTCGGCAACCGACGATGCATCAGAGAAACTATACATCGAGTCGCGGTGACTGTCTTGAAGGATGGGCGGTTGCGACGAGTTCGTCTGAAGTGGAGGTGGTGGAATAGAGATACTACCCGCCCGACTGAAGAACCCGCCGAGCTTCCGCGCCAAGGGCGCTGCGGGGGCGGTGACTGCGGGTGACGGTGCCGCGGGCGTCATTATTGAAGCAGCGGAACCTGCAGATGTGGGACCGCTAGCTGGTTTCACGGTGGTATCTACCTTCCACAACTTGTTGAATCCCCAACCTCCCGTATTAGCTCGTTTCATGCCATTTTCTTCCCCCGACGTTTCCGAAGGAGCAAGAGACAGCTTCGCTGAACTTGAGTCGCTGGGATCAGGATTGCTGCCGACGTTATTTTCCGCGATGAATTCCCGTAACGCCTTGACACATGTATCTGAAGCCTCCTTGGCCTCAGTTGCTTCTGAAAGCTCGTGCCTCGTCTCCTCCAAATCATCCTTGATTGTGCTAAGCTCTTTCCGCAATGCCGCCAACTCAGCAGCGATCTCCTCCGGCACCGCACCCTCTGTCTGGGGAGGCGATCCACCACGTCCGAACATTCCGGAGATTCGACGGTTGACAGGTGGGAAATTATCGGGAATCGTAAGGCTTTGGGCATTGAGCACATCTGAAACGCCGTTGTCGGAGACAGAGGATATGCGTCTGTGACCATTAGGTCGCCCGTTGAAAGAGCCGGTCAGAGGCGTGAAAGAGCCTGTCATAGGTGTGAAGGAAGCGCGTTTCGATGATTTCGGGGTGGGACCTGAGGGCAGCCCAGCACGGGCGACATCAATGGTCATGGCCGTAACGCTTTGTCTCCGGTTCTCTGTCTGCAGACGCATGAGACCTCGCCTATATGATCAACGTGCCCAGAGACTGATCAGAGGTTGTGGGCATAATTATAACATGCCACTTACCGGCTTTCCTCGACTTTAGTGCGCAGCATAGATATAGCGTCCTCATCATCCCTCTGTCGTTTCCGTGCTTCCGAAAGCTCCTCCTCCATTCCTGTAGCTTTGTCTGTCATGAGCTGCAATGCATCCTTCAACTGCGCCTCCTTCGAGTGCGACGATGACAGAAGATTGAGCAAATCATCCCGCTCCTTCGTAATCTCTGTCACCGATTGTTGCAGCTGCATGACAATATGTGCTAGTACATGTGGGTCGAGTGATTCGCGTTTCTGTGCAATTGGGGTGTGGGCATCGATATTGTGTGCTGGCGTTGGGGGTAGAGACTCGAGGTCCAGCTGGCGTTCGAGCTCGAGACTAAGATCTATGGAGAAGTGTCGTCGTGAATTTGGTGAGAGTGGCTTGAAGTTCGCCGTTGCAGCAGTCAAGGGCACTTCGAATTCGAGGTGATTGTCCGACTGGTCTGACTGTTCGTGAAGAGACATGGTAGCTGGGGAAGATGGCATGTAGAAATAAGATAGTGGTGGGAGGAATGTTACAATAATGCCGCCGCAACATGCATGGACTTAGTGACACGTGCGGCATCAGCATGGCGATGCTCAACATTGACAACAAATGCACATGCAGATCGAAATTCCCGCAATAACTTGACGACCGCGTAGTGTTTCAAAAGAACGGGCGTTGCCACCCAGGTCCCATAGCTTTTACGATTTTTATTTACAAGATCTATAGTTAATATAAGACCGCCATCTCTGCTGAAACCACCGCCAGCCCCACCACTGTCATAACAAATATAGGCAGCATATTCCAAAACGCGAAAGTAGTCTGGTGAATCTTTATTCCTTTTTGCTGCAATATCGTAGTCCAAAGCAAGCCAGCGAGGCTGGCTGAGAACGTGAAGCTTACTGCACCGATATTGCTCGCCACCGCCAATGCAATCCCTGCTGCCCGCATGCTATCGGGTGGGAAAGCTGCGGCCCTCACCACTTTCGTCAGAAGGATGGTGGCCCCGATGTTCGTCCCAGCAACATTGCAAAGGATAACCCCCAGGACACCAATTAGCCAGACTGAGGGGTATATTTGCTTATTTGATGCTCGAATTAACCATACCGCAAATACGTCGATCCATCCTTGATGCGCAAGGGCTTCTATCAAGATGAATTGCGAAAACGCAAACGGAACAAGGCCAAACGGTAGCCGTGGCATTGCAGTGAAGAAGGTAGGAAAGTGGGTGGCAAGGGATGTGTGCACGGATTTTAAGAAAACACGCTGCTTCACGAATATGCCTGGGTTCTTCTGAGTTTGTACGGTAGGAGACGAGGAGGACGATGAAGGCGCATGGTTGCCGGTACTGACGGGAAGTGTCTTCTCATTGGTATCGAGAGTCGATGCAGGCTCTACAGGGTGCGGCGTAAGTGATGATTCTGGATCTTGGTTATGAGTAGAGGCGGGAAGGGACTTTTCGGTGGAGTCGAATGTAGCTTTGGGCTCGATAGAGTGCGGCATTGTCATTGCTCGTTGTATTTCTGCAAACATGGGGTCATCATTGTCACCCGGGGCATCGTCGGCAGTGGCGCTCTCCCCGGTCTTCGACTCTCCGTGGCCGTGAGGTAATTTGCCGTTGACGGAACGATAATGATCCCATGAAAAGTCAAAGATCAGCTTGGCCACTGCGAATGGCAAACTGATCATCCAAACATCGACTCCAAAGAAGCTGACAATGATGATGACTACCAGGCAGGTGCCCAGCAAGATGCTTCCCACCCACGCACCAAACGGATCGCGAAGAACCCCGCGAGGGTTCAGGTGTCCGGTCCGCTCGATTTTTCGAGGAACATGCTTTTTGTGTCGGAACTGGAAGGCTAGAGCAAGGTAGCATGCCAAGTTGCATGCCAGGAAAGGGAGGATGGTGTAGGCGGTGAATGCAGCGTTATTGATGGCAAACCCTTCGCAGACAACAACGTTGGTGGGATTACCTACGAAGAGAACCATGCTGGCTGTGTTGGCGGCAGAGAATTCGGAGATAAGCCAAGGCATCGGTTCGAGCCTTGTGGCGGAGGTGTAATAAACCAGAAACACTGTCCCGGACAAGATGACAGGGTCATTGCCCAGCAGGACACTGAGCAGAGTAAGCATCACATAGAAATAGAAGTAGAGCTTCCAGCCATTATTTCCACCCTTGTTGCTGACCCAAAAGGCAGCAGCTTGCAGGAGTCCGGTGATATCAAGCGTGATTGCCATGTAGGCTAGGGAGAAGAAGAGGATGATGATATTGTAGGGCTTTACGCCATCTGAAATCGTCGTTCAATAGAAAGACACCAAGAAGGAAGAGAGAGAGACTGACCAACACCGACGATACCATTCCGGATCTATGGCAGGCAACATGATTAGTGGAAGCGCATGCACAGTTTGGATGCCACATACCTGTGTTGCGCCTAAACATTGGGCGGCCCAAAGGATGGCGATGGCTAAGATGGGTGCGGTGGCGAGGTTGAGACCAATTCTTCTTCGACCGAGAAATGGGAGGCGGATAGGGAAGGAGACCGGGTATATGACGAAGGTGATTGAGAGGATGAAAATCACCAGAGTGACGATGGAAAATCGGGTGATCATTGGAGATTATGGGGTGGGGGATTGCATAGACGAGATATGGGTCCTTGTTTCTCGAGCAGGCCTGCTTTTGAAGGGAGAACCCCCGGCTTTTCGCGTAATGTTCGGTAAGAAGAATGAAATAGCTGTGCACCATGACGGTCAACAAGGGACGACTCCATGAACAACAGCAATACAACACTGCTCTGCCAGAGAAGCACAAGAAACGAGATACATAGAAACAACTCACATACGTAGGACAATCGGTTGTTGAGGCCGGGAAACCAGGGCGTTGTGTCACTCGTTTACTTAGTCTCGGTTCCAGACGTCCTATTCTGGTAATGCTCTCGCGTGGCATCCACGTGCGCTGAGTTTGAAAACTCATGCAGAGCACAGAATAGAACGTCTGGTGCATCTCGACCGTGAATTCATGCATCGGTCACGTCACACCTCCTGCCAGTTGCTCAACTTCTGCAGTCTGAAGACTCCGGAGGGCACTCAATGGGTACTGAGCATGCGTAGTTACGATACTGAAACAATCCCCATGACTCATATGGCCCAATGTAATTTATATCGCACTTCATGCATGTCGCTGACTGTTCTTACACTCAAATGTGGTGCTACTTGACGAGCGTGTATAGAGAACGAAACAAGGTGAATCCTACCGGTAAAAATTTGGGGCTCTTAAGAAGATCCCAATGAACAAGTTTACCACTTAGAAGTTGGTCAACAGGGGACGGGAAAGAGGGTGAAATGAGGGCCGTGACCGATGCATGCATTCTCTATACGAAATGCACCAGACGTTTTAGAGATATCTCTGCAGCGAGTTTTCAAACTCAGCGCGCGTGGCTGCC
>CEMG01179861.1:833-25790 GCA_001179705.1 Baeospora myosura
TTCAAATCACTCGCCTTAACGACTCGGCCATCCCAGCTTGAAAAGACGAGGCCAGAAGGAGAATAAGGGGTTTGAAAAATTGATGCATGAGGAGCAGCCGAAATTTGATGGATTAGTCATGCTCCTTCCCCTTTGGGTACCACCCGGGCCAGAGTCGTCCTCTCTCTCTCTCTCCGCTCGAGCTCTCGTTTCAACTCCAACAGTTACTGTAGTTCTTCAGACGAAACGGCTCAAGAGACAGTCACTCGCTCTACAGAAGTACCGATGGCTTCCGCGAAGTACAAAAGGAGTCCTGCGCTCATCAAAGCTTTCCGGTCCGACCTCGCCCCAACCATGATGAGTGCGCTGATGCTAAAGCACGAACGCGAACTAGACCTTTTGGAAAACATACGGCGGACAGCAGTAGACGAACGGCGGAAATCAGTAGACGAACGGCGGAAAGCAGTAGACGAACGCGAGAAACAAAGGACAGCCATAGCCATAGAACACGAGAAACAAAGGTTGGCACTGCGTCAAAAAGATATCTTTGTGGCCGCTACGCAGCGGAACTTGGCGTATGCAAGAGGAGGTATGAGACACATATGCTACTCAGACGAAGCTGACATAGCCTACAGAGTTGTCAGAGCAGACGCTGCAGGCGGAATATGCAGCACTAGAAGAGACACTCCTCGCCAGACCGCGTATGAGCTGCATATATGCTACTTGAGACGAAGCTAACGCGTCTTGTTGTTTCAGCTGTGGTTCGTCCGGAGCCTACTCCCTCTGTCCCGAGCACACTGGAATCCACACAACAAAATCTTCCTCACGTTCCGGCTCCAACAACAAACCTCTCTGTTCCTGGTCCTGTCTTTTCTTCCAATTCTGCATGTTTTGAAAAACGCGCTCCGTACTCTGATCCTCAAGTTTTCTCTGCTGCTCCTCGCTCTTCTGGTCGCAAACTCGTATTATTAAGCTCTTCTGCACGTCATCAAGACCCACGAACTCCAATGCAAGAACATGACTCCGGCGCGTCGTCGACTACGCGCACAACTTTCCTCGTTGCTCCCGATGGTTATCAATCCCACGAAGACGAAAGCGAAGACGAAGATGCTTGGACGGACGACGACGAAGGCAAAATTGACTTCGACCCGACGAAACACAAGCTCACAGCCGCCGACGTCCATGACTTCCTGGATAAGCTCGGTGTTCATGTACGACTTCTCTACAGCTTCGACGTTCATGTTCAGTAACCCTAATCACACAGATTATCAACGCACATGCCGAGGAAATGTCAAACGCCACTCGCAAGTTTGCTGTCAAAGTGATGAAGGAGATCATAGCTGATCTTGGAGCCTCGTTAAAGTGATACCTTCCAAGTTATGATTGTACAGAAACGCCCGAGAACACTGTGGTATATGGGTCCCTACGATGTCAATTTCGAATGAACACAATGATTTGACCCTTATTGACTTTGTGTGGCCTGCTCCTGCACCGCGACGTGGAAGCTGTCAGAGCTCGTCCTGCCTGCAGAGCTCGATCCCTACTTAGACCAAGTATTTCCAAAACACCGAATCCTTCTAAATATTCCAAACATCGTATATCTTGTCGTATCTTGTCGTCACAGTCCAGACACATGCTAGTGATATTTCCAGTAACTTTGAGCCTTCCTGACGCTCAAGGAACGTATTGGGAACGATCAATGTCGAATTTGGCGGTGACAACCGAGGCTCTGTGGGTTCTCACGCCGCCGTTTCTGTTTGCAACACCAATTACCCTCCTGAGCTGCCGTGAGCAGCTACTCATCCTGCCACTATCATGGATTCATTAATCCCATTCACAACGTCGGGGTCGTTAATGGATTGCGTGGACAGTACGTCTACCCCAAGTCAACTTAAATCGAATGCTACATCCTGAGCACTGTCCCAATCCCCACTTGGTTCCTTCGATGTCTTTCACTTGGCTCAGGAAAGATGCTAGTGATTCTCCGAGACGGGCGAAAACTACACGGCGTTCTACGGTCCTATGATCAGTTCGGTAGGTCACTCGCATCTGTACAACGACAGGAAGTTGAAGGCGTTGGAATAGCGAATCTCGTCCTCGAAGAAACCGTCGAGCGAATATATCACGGGGGAGCTGTAGCGGAGACGCTGCACGGCCTCTTTCTCATTCGCGGCGAGAACGTAGTACTGCTGGGCGAAATAGTATGTTCCGATTGCGTCACCTTGTCTCTGCATGTCTGCTGATTAAAGTCCAGGACCTTGACCGGGAGGACGATGTCCCACTGAAGCAAGTAGACTATCATCTTCTGGAACCCTACCACAAGAACGACACCGAGCACAAGAAACAGCGAGAGGAAGTCAAGGCGCAGGTTTTGTACGAGCGGGCAGGATTCTGCAAGGAGGGCGGCGAAGGCGATGGGTATTAGTGGGAAGCCGGGGACCCTCTCTGTCCAGCTTTATCTGGCTGGAAGCAGCTCCAGATAGTGTCATCGGTGGGAAGGATGACCATGGCGGATTCATTAGCCATGCCGATCTGGACGATAGTAACTGTATTTGCTGTTCATCCATTGCTTTCTGTAAAAAGCTTCTACAAGGTGGAATCGAATTATAATAGACATATTCACTTGGGGATTCACGGTATGTAGCTACAAAGTCATCAACATGCAAGATACAAGAGGACATGGACAGCAAGAATGGGAGAGCAAGAATTAACAATGAGTGCAAGAAAAAAACGTCTATCATAAAAATACAGCTCTACGGTGACTCAGGAAGGTGCCTTTCTCTTCTTCCCTTTCTTCGCATTGTCACCATTCGTCTTTCCTTTCGTGTGACCGTTCGTTAATTTGGCGTTCGAGGGTTTCAGTGGGGCTTTGGAGGGCAAGTCATTGCAATTACCACTATGCGGGTCGACAATGTCTTCTATGCGCTTGCGAATTTCGCGTTCTTTGGTCGTGAGCTTCGTGAGCGCTTCTTCCTTCTTTTCTTTCTCCTTGTTCACGTCCTTCTGGCGAACACCTTGCCACCTAATTTAATGATGAGTCAGGTATCGAACATCGTTTGTGGCCTTGACTTACCCAGCGTGACGTTCACACTGTGAATCTCCAGGACACCACCATTCCCCTTGGCCGTCGACGTCCATGCCGTCCGCATCTCCGCTCTCATTGTAGGTGTCCAATACACCTTCTCCAAACTCGGCCCACTCTTCATCTCCAAAACACAGCCGCTGGTCCCACCCACACAGCCCGATTTGCTCTGCCCTTTCCATAGCGAGCTCGAGTAGCCGTTCCCTCCACACGATGGTCTCCATCCCCTTCTTCAGCTCTTCCCTGAGCTGTACGACGTCATCCAGGAGACTATTCAGCCGCTCAACCTCCCGCTGAATCTTGTTCTTCTTCGGCTTCACCGGTACCAACTTCTTGACTCCTTGCTTCTTACAACCGTCACCGTCCACTTCGTCGATGTAGAAGACGACACCCTCTCTCTTCTCTGCGTTCTTGACACTCTCCCAAAGCTGCTCCTTCTTGCCGCCTTTCTTTGTCCAACCATCAATACGTTTCCGCATGTTCTTGACACCGCAGTCGTCCGAGCAGTATTTCGAGAACGCGCCTCGAGCAGGTTTATGGCACGCTTTCGGGGAAGATGGATCTGGATGTTCTAGGCCGAAAAGACAACGCTGCTTGTAGGTCGTAACAAGACCGGGATTTTCTGCGATTCGCGCCTCTTAGTAAGATATAGATGCAAATAACCTCGAACAACGTACTTTCGATGCAAAGTGGACAAACGAACTGATCCACGAGGTCAACCTCGAGATCAGGCATCTTGACACACTGTGTGTGATACCACTCATCACATCTAGAATAACCGAAATCAGGTGGGATGATACATCACAAAGTAGAAAAAGATGTACCTGTCGCAGGCAATCATGGTCTTATCGTCGTCGCCATCGTACTTGACCTTGCATACACAGTACAGCTTGTCATCATCGTTCGCAGCATCGGAATCTTCCTCCTCTTCCTGCTTCTCCGCTTTCGCCTCACCGTCAGGGCCGACCGAACTGCCAGGCATAACGGACGTTGAGCGGGAGCGTGAGGCGGCGGCCGAAGCAGTCGCGCTCTGTCTCGCCGTAGGTGTACCCGCCTTCGTACCCTTCCCAGTAGGTGCGGGGGAAACGATGGTGCCTTCCGCATTCTTAGCTTTGGGCTTCGGACCCGGCTTTGCACGAGGTTTAGCGGGAGCATTGGCAGTCGTGGCAGCCTTTCCTTTGGGTTTTGGACCAGGCTATAGGGAGAGAACTATGAGTGAAATGAGAAACACTCGACGCAAATTGACTGACCTTTTTCCTGGCGGCCGTTGCAGGAGCAGCAACACTGCCGGCCCGATCACCCTTGGTCTTGGAACCTTTCGCGGCATCAACGGTGGCAGGAGGAGGCATTGATCCCCTTTCTGGCGTTGGGCGAACGGACGACGCCCGAATGTTAGGAGAGACGAACGAAGGAGAGGCAGCAGAGGAAGTCGACGCCATAGGCGAGTCCGGTCTCGAGCTAGAAACGCTCTGCAGTCTCAAAGCAGTAGGCTTGGTAGGCTGGTGTTTTGCCTTGGCCTCTGCGCTTGCAGACGCTGAACCCGCAGAGGCATGGCGGTGCGGTTGTGGTGGGTCGGGATCATCAAGCAGACTCAACAGTGCTTCATCCACGTCCACCTCCATGTCTACCTGCGACCGAGGTGTAGGTTCCTCTTCCAGTGTCTCTGCAAACAGCTCCGCTACGACGGCGTCAACGGCGTCGGCATCGACATCGACATCCATTTCAGTATCGGGATCCGCCTTGCTTGGTTCCATCTGATCGACAACCTCCTCAAGCTCCTGCTCCAATATCAGCGCCGCCTCAGGCATCGTGGCAGGCGTTGGTGTCCTCTTCTTCGAGACAGGACTCTTGGAGATGCGTCGAGGAGGCACTGACGGTGTTCTCGAACCACGGGTCGGGACGGGAGACGAAGGTGCCACTTCAGCTACGGACGGGCGAGGACGCGGAGGTTCAGCCTCTGTGACGGGTGACGGATCAGCGTAATGTTCGAGCAGCCACTCGTGTGCATCTTCTTCTTGAGTGAGGTTCGTCAAAGGCAGAGGGCGCTGGATGGGCTTGTCGGGAGTCGCCACTGGATCCTCCATGCGGATATCTTCTGATGGCGGGGGACGAGGTCTTTTCCTTTCTTTTCCTTTCTCTTTCTCCGCCAAAGGAACAACCTCCTCTTTCACCTTCTCCAGCGCCACAACCGGCAAGACAGCCAGAACAGGATCCTTCACCTCAGCTTTCACACCGAGCCCTGCCACTTCGCCTTCCTCCGACTTCTTCGCCGCTATAGCTCTCCCAGCCCGACTCCCAGGAGGGGACCTCCTCCCGACAGGACTGAGCATCTTGTGTCGTTCACCTTCCATCGAGTCTCGGCGAGCTCGCGCATGCGGATCACCACCATCAGCGGTCTCTTTCCTATCCCGGTGGACATGAGCGGGCGTCTCCCCCATAACGACATCCTTCCTCCCATGCTTGTGATCACTGCCGTGTTCCGATCCAGATCCTGGTCTCCGCACCGGCATCGCCATGCTGACGGGAACAGGTGCAGCGGGGATCCCTATGACGTTACCGGCACCCCTCCCAAATCCCAGATCTCCTGAAAGCATTCTCTCCCTGTCCCGCTGGATTCTGTGCTGCTCCCTCTGATGCGGGTCAGGCTCCTCCGGACCCATCGAGATCAGAGGCAACGTATCAGAGTACCTGCGTCTCTTGCTCGCGCGGCCTTGTGAGTCGTCTGCTTGGTCTGAAGATAGAATCGAGGGTATGGACGACATGGAATATTGATGAGGAGAACGAAGCTGGAGGGCAGCTAGATTGTCGACGGGGCTAGAGACCGTTCTTATCTGACCCGGGTCAGATTTGCGTCCCGATGGGCGGAGAGGAGGAGGTGCAGCATGCATCTGTGAGTAGAGTTGGGCTGGGGTGATGTGGTGGTTCTGGGGAACGTTCGATTGAACAGGGCTACGGTTTGGGTGCATGATCTGCTGCTCTGGTGAAGGCAGACCTTCACTATAAGCTAGCATCCGCTGTCTGTCCTGATTGCGCTGCTGGTGCCTTTGTTCCTGTTGCCTCTGCTCCTGCAGAAGTAGCGACTCATGGTGCTGCCGCTGTTGGCGTTGCAGGTGCAATTGCTGCTGTTCCCAGATACGCTTATGCTGCTCTTGCTCCAATGATAGGCGGGACTGAGGAGGAGAAAGGGTTGGAAGGGGTGGAAGGCGAGGCGAGGACGAGACGCCGGGATGATGGAGAGGCTCATCAACGGGGCTCAGGAAAACAGGACCACCATCAAGGATCCTGCGGTCTCGTTCCCTCTCAACAGGACGATGACGGTGAGCCAGGAGGGTTTCAGGCTGGTTCTGGTGGAGGAGATTGTGTTTGGCGTGAGGGGGTGATCCCGCAGTGCGATGATTAAACTCTTGTATAGGGGATCGCTGCGGCCTCGGAAACGTGTCCTCAGTGGGAATGCTTCTGTCCGGAGGCCGATGGTGCGGAGGAGGGACGGGAGGATAACGCTCGATCGCATGGTGCCGACGATGCGGCTCATCGACAGGAGGTGGGCCCAAAACTTCTTGTTCTTCTCTACCTCCAACGACGATCCGTTTGCGCTCTTGTGTAGCAGCCTGTACTAGCGCTTCTAGACCGAATGTGTGGCTTTGTGGAGTGATAGGCGCGGAGGGGAGTGAATGGGACTGGAAGGGGACATGAGAGCGGTTGTCGGGAGGGCTGGGATTTGATTGAGAGCGGGAGTGCCCGCCAGACGAGTGGCGAGATTGCGATTGCTGCTGGTTATGAGAGGTGGAGAGGGTGTGTGAGGAGGGGCGATGAAGGATGGGAGATAGGCCAGGGCTCTTGTATACCGGCGAATGCGCCGAGCGTTGTTGGCCAGACATCCCCGCAAAGGAGTTCTGCTGAGGTGGAAGGTGACTGAATTGCGAGGCTGGTGAGAGCATTGGAGATGTGACCGAATGAGTTTGGTGAGCGTGCTGATAAGCAAAGCCGTGGTGAGAATCGGAGGAACGAGATGACGAAGGTCTCGACTGTGAAGGGTGGACTTGTTCAACAGGTCGTCGTGAATGAAAGTGAAGGGAATCAGCAGTATTGTGTCGAGCATCCGGGGAGAAGAAATGCGCCCTAGACAATTCAATTTCCGGCTCAACATGGCCAGAGTTGGGTCTCAGTGAGGGTGAAACCGAGTCCGATGGATGGGCTCGTCGTGTATGGAAGTGGTGGGGATCCGTATGGTGCTCTCGGTGATCTGGCGACAGAAAATGAGACCTCGACAGTTCAGTCTCCGGCTCTGGATGTGGTCTCCGTCTGCTGGCTTCATGAGGTGACGCTCGGCGTCGAGACAAAGGGTCAACGTGTTCTCTGTCTCGGAGAGGTTCATTCGTGTCTCTGAAGGGCACTGGGGGCTCTACGGATCCAGACGACGAGCGCTGGGGGTGATTTCTTAGATGAGGTGCGAGAAGAACGGTCTCAGGTACGATCTGGGGGTCCTGGGGGGAGATTGGGCGCGACTGGGAGCTGGACGATGTGTGATTAGCCTGCTGGTCATCGTCGCAGAGCAGCGAGGAGATTGCGAGGCGTCTCGAGGACATCGTGGGGGACGATGAGGAGAGGGAAGAGAGAGAAGGAGACGGACTAGGGCGAATACTAAGCGTGTGCTCGATCGAAGCAATCATCACATGGCTGATGGATGAGGTACACATAAAAACATTAAATTCACATCTTTTTTTTCTACATTTATAGCTGTACAACGAGACATTGCGACGGTGCCCATACGGCGGCCACGAAGGACCAACCGTTAGTGAACGAGCCAATCGCACCCAAGTCCCATCGTCGGGTTTCCCTCTTGTTCTCCAGCAAACTATGACGGTCTCAAGGTCCTCGACCCACACCAGTCCTGAATCAGGCGGGCGAGTCATCGTCGAGATGCTTTTAAGTAGCTGTAGGAGCAACGAGGTCAGCAACTGAGGAGAAAACGGGAGCAAAAGCGAGACTTGCCTGTGGTTTTGCGTTAGGAAAGGAAAGAGAAAAGAGGCGGCTTTTATAGGAATTTAAAACTGTACAGCCGCTTCGGTGGCTTGCGGAGGACCCCAGAAGGCCCGATTTGGGGGTTCCATCCGGCCACGCAAATTCCTTCTTCACCGTCGCCAACGTCCCCAGACCTTTTTTTTCGCCACAAAGACTAGTCCAGGACTGATTGGACATTAAAACCGCCCCGTCAACGATGTCGGTGGCCACAAAAAACCCTTTTGCCCTTTTGGACGGTATGTTTTGTTTTTATCTGTCGTCTCATCGCCCTCTCATCATTTTTCTACTTTGCATATCGTGTTCAATCGGTCTATTCTTCATCCTCATCCTTCTCTGATTCCCCATTGAAGCCGAGGACTCTTCCCGTCCCTCCAGCCCCGCTCCCGCTGCAAAGGCACCAGCACCTGCTCCCCCTGCCCCTGCCACTGCTCGCGGAACTCAACAAAAGCCAAGAGGAGGTCCCGCTGCCCGCGGTGGAAAGTACTACCAGAGGGGTGGAGCTCCCAAAGATGCAGGCAACCCGAACCAGAACGGTGTAGAAGAGCCTACCGGGAAGCACTGTAAGTAGCCATTTTTGTGCCTACGCCTTTTTGTCTATTTCTCTGCGATACTGTGTAAATTTATTCATTTGTCGCGTTCTTTAGTTGAAGGTCGTGCTCCTCGTGGTACCAGGGGTGGTCGTGGCGGTGCTCGTGGAGGACGTGGCCGTCCCTTCGACAGGCACAGCCAAACCGGCAAGACGTATGTGACCACTTCGCTTGAATGACGAACGGTTAACCAATCCAATCAGCAGCGACTCTGACAAGAAGCTTCACCAGTCTTGGGGCGGTGACAACGGTAACTCTGAACTCAAGGTTGAGGAAGAGGCTACCGTCGACGCCAGCGCTGAAGGTGCTACCAACGAGTGGGCCGCTGATTCCAGCGCCAACGCTGACGCCTGGGGAGCAGCTGCTGCCACCACCGGTGATGCCGCACCCGATGCTGCCACCCCCGCCGCTGAAGGCGACAAGGAGCGTCGCCCACGCCGGGAGCGGGAGCCCGAGGAGGAGGACAACAACCTCACCTACGAGCAATACCTTGCTCAGAAGAAGGAAAACGAGGCCATCCCCAAATTGGAGAACACCCGTCAGGCCAACGAAGGTGCTGATGCCAACATCTGGAAGGATGTCGTCCAACTCGAAAAGGCGGAGGAGGATGCCTACTTCGTCGGCAAGGTGAGATCGAGCTCATTATTTCTGTCTTACTCGCGCTGATTTTGTTCTGCAGAGCAAAGCCGCCCCCAAGACCCGTACCGAGAAGAAAGAAAAGGTCTTCCTTGAGATTGACGCTCGATTCGAGCGCCCCAGCCGTGGTGCTCCCCGTGGCGGAGGACGTGGCGGAGACAGAGGTGACAGAGGTCGTGGCGAGGGACGTGGTGGAGGACGTGGACGTGGCGCACCCCGAGGCCGTGCCAACGGTGGCAACGCCGCTACCGTCAACGTTGACGACGAGAAGGCGTTCCCCTCCCTCTCCTGATCGACAAAGCTCAAACCGTAAAGATCTTGAGGAAAAAATAAAATCTATCGTATCAATGGTTCTCCTGTTCCCCATCGCCGCAAACCCCAAACCATCTGCTCCTTATCCCTTGCATATACTATAGTCCTTTTCTTTTCTTCGTCCGTCTCACGTTCGGCCTGTCACATCTTGCTTTCGTCTTAATATCTATCGTCTTTTCTTCCCATTGCCACGACCACGAATGAAATCTATGACGAGCGAGATATTTACCCTATAGTATAGGCCAAGTAGGCAGCTTGACTTTGTTGTGCGACAACGTAGACAGATGAAACGTGCTCTGTATGTACAAAAACGAATCGTCTCTTTTGGCTCCCCAGGGCTCATGCACCATGGACGGCTTACCGTGAGCTCGCTGCGCTCAGCTGCAGGCTGTAGTACTAGCACTCAGCCTTCAGATGCTGTTGAAACATGCAATGCGCCACACACGTGTTGCACGGCTTGACTACTTCAAACGATCGATCGCGCCTCCGCGTCCCCACATCCATTCCTTACTAGACGACCACCATCTATAGAATCATGGTTGAGAAGATATACATCGCAAGACACGGTATGTGTGTGCCAATCGATCGTCAAAGAGATCGTGTCCTGATCACTTCGTCCTATACCTAGGGTTTAGATTGAATTGGGTCAGCACCAATTGGTGAGGCGCAGAACATATCCTAGATCACCGTGATATGAACTGCAAGCAGGAAGAGCGAGACCGGCTTACCTCGAGACCCGCCCCTTGCTGCTCACGGAGTGGTGAGTTGAACTGACCGTTCGCCTGTCGGATGATTGAGTGACATGATTATGTTCTAGGCGCAAGCTGAGGAGCTTGCAGAATACTTTCTTTCACTTCCAGAGGACGAAAGGCCTACCGCAATATTCTCATCCCCATACTGTGCGATTTGTCACTTACCTTCGACCTTTTATGTTCTAACCGAGGTGTACTGCGCTCTTAGACCGTTGCCTTCAGACCTCAAAGCCTGTATCCGTCGCCCTGGGTGTGCCGATCTATGTAGAGCATGGTATGCAAGCCTCCCATGGCGCAATTGCACAACCTCCAAGCTAACGATACCCTCAGGTTTATCAGAGTGGTATTCCCCAGTAGCGCCAGGCACTGGACTGCATCCCCGACCCTCGTCCGCCTCCGTCCTTCGGTCCTACTTCCCAGAGATTGACCCCGCAGGGTGGTCGTCGGTTTGGTGCCCTTCCCGAAAAGGTGAGAACGTGCAGGAAATCCACGATCGTGTTGGTGGATTCCTCAGCGAGTTCGTGCCGGAAGTCAAGCGCAAGTTCGCGGGAGAGCACAAGAGAATACTTCTGGTCAGCCACGCGGCCACAGTTATTGCACTTTCACGCGAGCTGCTTGGCGATAGGAAGCTTCCACTTAGAGTCGGGTGCTGCACCTTGTGCGAGATGGTGAAGAAGGATGGTGATGCACCGTTGTTGGGTGGCTGGGAGACCACGAAGAAGCTGGCAGATGGTAGCCATATGAAAGGCGGGGCTGAGCGGGAATGGGGTTTCGAGGACATTGAGATAGCGGAAGGCAAGGTAGGGTTTTATTTCATGCTCTCATATACTCAGAGTGTTGACGATGATCGATCGCAGGTCGTTGAGGATCCAGGTATACCCGGGACAGAGAACGATGCTGACCAGGCAGAAGGATCTCAATTACAGCAACTCTCAAGCAATCTATAGATGATTAAGTACATCATACCTAGAAATCCAATCGATACACGGATACAATGTAGAGGAATACGATATTCCACATATACATTCTATGATACATAAAATACACTTTACATGTTTCTAGAACTTGACGTACGCACTCGCATAGCTGACACTCGAATCTCTGATGGTGAGACACGCGCTGCTCTGCTCATACCTCACCCACTTGATCGTCGCATGAAGATCACTGTTCTCCTTCTCCAAAGCAGACAACGCACCAAGAAGCACGCCGATCGGGTGGCGCCCACAGATGGTATTCTTTGTTCTGGCGAGATATCTAGCGAAGTCTCCGTGGGCACCCTCTGCGTTGGAAGGAGGGAGGGTTAGCAGATCCATGGCCTCATGATCGAGTTTGCGTATAGATTCATGGATGGGGTGGGACGACGAGGGTGTCACAGATCGGGACAAGCGGACTGCATGGGTGTCGCTCGGGGCAGCTTCGGGATAGTAGTAGGTATATGAGAATCGAGTACCCCTGCCAAATTTTCAGCTGTGTACTCAGTTGATTTGTCATTTCTGGCTCACCAATGACAGAAATCACTGGAAACAACACATATGGTGTCCTCCCTGGCAAGATATGGAGCCAGTATACCACCAAAGGTCGCTTCGACCTCCTGTGAGATCGACCCAACAACTATGGGCACTATTGAGATGTCTAACCTAGAAGTCCAGTACGATTTACGACGACGACCAAGTCAAAAGTTAGACCACGAACCCTTCAAAGACCTTCCTGACGTAGGGAAGATGCATTTCAATACTATGTTCCGCCTCGTCGTCATCGATATCAAGGCTACCAAACGCTCCTGTTTGCTTGAGCTGCTCTATTGCTGAAAGGAAATTCACTGAGGTGTCTTCAACTCGGTGCGCCCGAACATACTTTCAAGATCAAGAGGCAAGTTTCCGATCGGTGTCTTGTATTCCTTGCACTTTGAGAGAGCACATCCCTGGATATACAGATGATGAGACGGCCCGAGGATGAACACACGTTTGCTATAGACGGTGTAAGCGTCCAGGGAGGCATCAATTACTTGTGGCACATACATTCCGGTCGTATCAATGCTCTTGTACGCCCACGCAGCAGCCGGGCCAGAGTATGAATACCCAGCATGTCTGCATAACATAGGTCATAGGTATCGTGTTAGACATGTAGAGACGGCGCGGACGAACGGTGCGATGATGGCTTTACATCCCTTGATAGGGTACGGATCCTCCGTGGGTCCTACGTCTTGAAGCCACTTGGACAATTCGGTATCGAGCTCATTTCCTGGCGACCATAGAGGAAGTCTTAGAACATTAGTCGAGCACGAACACAACGCGCGTCATACCTTCACCAGTGTACCAGGATCCGGCATGGGTCGCAGATCGGAGATCCTTACGACTGATACAGATAACAAATTAGCGGAGATGGGGGTGATATGGTGCCCTCCTCACAGATCAGCTTGCTGAGCACCTCTCCAGGACATCTGAATAGTTCTTAAAGGTAGTCTGTGGAACGTTGGGGGAAGAGGCGAATCGATCGTGGTGACTACATAAGGAGGTATGTCCAAATATGGCATCCTCGCCGAGGCTCACTCAAAGTCGAAAATCAGGCTGTCAGGCCGAAGACTCGAAGTGCAAAATTGGGAAAGAGGGATCATCACGACGTGGTGTTCACATATACCGGACGCTGATCATGTTGCATGGGGCATTATTCCAGCATAAAGATTTTACATGAATGAGATGCAAAGAAAGGACGGCCAACAATCTACTCCTCCGACCGCAGACGTGCTGCAGCGTTCGTCACTTTGATCCCCAGTGCCTTCGCCCTAAAGACAATCGAAGAACATCAGCACCATTCCGGAGACTGAAGAGTCATATACTATACTTACCGCTCAAGGATTGTTGTGCGGTTTCGGCTGCTGACGTTGTGTGCGATCTCGGCAGTGAAGGTTTTGTTGTGCATCAAGAGAATGTCAACTTCTCCAACGTTCTTGACAACGAACTTCTTCAGGCCGTTGGGCAGGAGATGTCTTGTCTTTTTGTTCGAGCCGTAACCGATCTAATGCACAGTCTGATTAGTTTCGACGCCGAATGAGAGTGCTTGTGCGACGTACCTTGGGCATGGGTGTCTGGCCCTTGAAGCGGCGCCTGACCCTGTTATCAATACCCTTGGGTTTCCGCCATGCCTCCTTGACACCGTGGTAGCGATCCGACTGGTGGCGCCTGCAAGTAGTGTGAGAGGCAATTCTATGCCTATTAGAACACTACGCACTTGAATTTGTTGGTGCGCTTCTTCACAATCTTGATGGCCATTGCGCTCTGAAGAAACAGTACGAGTTAGAAAAGCGATTCAAGGTCGTTCCCAAATTTGATGGCCAATCGACATCCAAAACGCAGAGTCCGCATCCATCCAAAGGAACCACGGAATGCCGCTGATATCGATACCAATGCACTCGTATGGTGTCCAGCAGTCGATTGGGCGCATCGAAGCAGCGTGAAACGGCAATACTCACAGATTGAAGAGTCTTGAGGAGAGGTGGGCGTTGGCGTTGACTGTCTTGTTTGGGAACTGCCCTCGAATTTGCTCACGTAATCAGGACCTCTGACACTCTGAAATGGACATCACACTTTAGGCCAACTTTAGGCGAACGATTCCTCAAGGATTTGGAATGCACTCGGAAGCAACCAAAGTTCAAAGCACGCATGCTTATCATAGAAAAAAGGCATTCAATCGCCGTGTTCGAAGACGGGTAGACACGAGGGTATATAAATCTATACATAAATTGTTGACACGTCTATCCTGTAAACAACTTGGGTCACAACCATTGTGTCCACCAGTTGTATGACATGAACATGGCCCAATACATGCATTTGTAGCCAGATATCGAAGAAACCAGGATTGAGCAACGACACGAAGTGAGCGTCTGCAGTTACTGTCGGTGTCAATGTGTTACTTACGGTTTCTCGAGCTGTAGCGTCCCGATCCGTGTGTGGACGAAATTTCTCTCGTCATGGAGCCGCGACGCGCACAGAGATTCCCCGAGGTTTTGTACAGCTTTCTCTGATGCCTTGCCAGGATGATACACAGGAGATAGCCCGTGTTAACCCGGGGGTACCAGCAGATAAGGAAGTTTGGGATGGTTTGCCAGAGATTCGAACTGCCGAGTGGTATCATCGTGTGGAGTCGGTGCGCAATCATCATGCTCTGACGTCCGCCATAGATATTCATGCCCACTTCCAAGATGAGGCTGCTGGACGACACAGACGACGGCCAGGGACGAGAGGCGCTCAGGGGAGAGCTGTGGGGAGATGAGACACGTGCGCAGCCTGGGACAGAGTCACGCGGGGTCCGAAAATCCAGCAGCGAACAGCGACTCCAACGACGTCGTAGACCTTTGTCTGCTCCCCCTCATACACGGCCGAGACGCAGAAGAGATCTGGTCATCTCTCCCCAAATGCTGTCGACTTCTTCTCGTGGCCTAGCATTTGACAGTGAAGAGTGGAATACTCCGCCACTGCCAGCCAGGCTATACAGGGCAGCAAGCGTAGGCAGCTGGGGTGTCACATCTACCGGGCGAGGCTTTCAATGGGAAGAACCCGACAACAGCGACCCAGTCTGTCCACCGAAGCTGGACATCTCAGACCCGTCACGACAAACCACCCTGGACGCCAAACCACCCGAAGATCATAACAATCATACATCCCGTACTAATGCCATTGAGACCCCCAAAATTATGCGTTTGGTCACGAATGTTACCCCGATATCAGCTACGACTCTGACGCCGAACCTGGCCTCTGGGGCATTCTGCTTTTCGCCAATGCCATCACGCACCTCGTCACCAGTACCATCCGTAGGCTCACAGAAGCCCGGACGCTCACCCTCGACCCCTCGTCCTCGCAGACGATCTTCACAGCAACGTGTCTCGCTGATAGCGGGTCGCGTCTCGATTGCCACGATCGAGCCTTCATCCCCAGTGCTTCCCCACAGTCTGCATCGTGCTGACAGCAGCAGCAGCTTCCTCAGCACTGCCTCCAGTACACGCGCTCCATCTCCCGCCGACAACAGGGAATCTTTTCTAGGGGCACATACCATATCCGACTTTGAAATCGAGGGCGAGATTGGGAGAGGCGCGTATGGACTTGTCAAGAGGGCGAGAGAAATAAGACCTGATGGCTCCCTTGGGGTAAGATGAACCGTCGACACCTCTGCTCAATATCGTTGAACTTTCTACGACAGCCATCTTTGGTCCTGAAGCAGATCATCAAGTCTCGTATTCTGGCTGATTGTTGGAAGAAACACCCGAAACTTGGGACCATTCCCATAGAGATTTATGTCATGTCTGCCATCTCGAACACCTCATATGTATTACCACCACGTCGGCCATGGGATCCATCTCGACTTCACCCAACAAACGATGTATCAACTAATGACATAGATCCCGAGAGCGATACAGCTACACAATGGACGGAGGGGAACGTCGTGCACGGGCATCCGAATATCTGTCCTCTCCTCGATTTCTTCGAGGATTCTCATTATTACTATCTAGTCCTGCCTTCGACAACCCCCGAACAAATCCCCCACGAACCACCACCTCCCTCTGATCTCTTCGATCTGGTCGAAAGCTACCCGCAGGGTCTGCCTGCGGGTTCCGTCCGTTCTTATCTCGGACAAATCGCAGATGCCTTGTGGTTCCTACACTCTCATGGCATCGGTAAGCGCACTGATATTTGAACCAGTCTATCGATTGTTCATATCTTATCTAGTCCATCGTGATGTCAAGGATGAAAACGTTGTGCTAGGGTCGGATGGCAAATGCATTCTCATCGATTTCGGTAGCTCCGGCCTTGTAAAGAAGAGCGGCTGGGACACGTTCAGTGGAACGTAAGTTGTCTTGGTGTACTCATTGTTGGTCACGCTGACATGTTACTTCCAGACTGGACTATGCAGGCCCCGAGATACTACGCGGGGAGAGATACTACGGCAAAGAGCAAGATGTCTGGGCGTTTGGGGTGGTTGCATACGTGCTGCTAGTGGGAGAATGCCCATTCATGACTGCTGCCGAGGCACAGGAAGGACTCGAGTCCCCCTTTGCGAATGCGTCGATGTCGCTTGATGAACGATGCGCCGACGGGAAGGAGAAAGACGACGAAGAATCTGATGGAGGTAGCGGGTTGGGTGACGCAGCTGCTCTGGTGCGAGCCTGCCTGCGGGTGGATGTCGCGGCCCGCCCTACTTTTGAGAAGATACTGCAATCTCAGTTCCTGGCTGGGAAAGGGGGATGGGGCATGGATGTACCACTGTAACTGTCTTAAACATGAATCGTACTTCAAAGAATGTAGACTTAGCAGCAGACACTGAATAAATGTAGCATTACGGTGAACCGGAGCTTAACCCGGCAAACGGCCGGCCCCGAGCGGAGTCACTATCTGCCATCAGATCCAATCGATTAACTTAAAATTTTTATGAGCCAGTATAACTAGGCCAAACACTCGCTCATTCCTTTCCTTCCTCCCATCACCACCCCATCTCTTTACTCTTTCTTCACCTCTAAAGTATGTATCGTTTTTCTTCTCATTCCAGCGCCCGCTTTCAGCTTGTCAATTCCCTACTTGAAATCGATTTTCTCGAGGAAATCGGTCGAGCTGAACGGGATTTTCATCGCTGATCTTTTTCACTGATCTCTTGCGATCTGGCTTACTGACTCTGCATCCTCCCACAGACTCAATAAAATGGGAAAAGAGAAGTCTCACGTTAACGTCGTCGGTATGTGAGCAAATCGATGGAGCTGATCGTCTCTTGATCTTTTTTTTTCTTCGTCCGCTCACAGTTATCGGCCACGTCGATTCCGGAAAATCGACCACCACTGGTCACTTGATCTACAAGTGCGGTGGTATCGACAAGCGTACCATTGAGAAGTTCGAGAAGGAAGCCGCTGAACTCGGAAAGGGTTCCTTCAAATATGGTGTGTCGTCTTTTGCCCTCCTTTTTTTCGTTCTGCGAGATCTAACAATAGCACAGCATGGGTTTTGGACAAACTCAAGGCCGAGCGTGAGCGTGGTATCACCATTGATATCGCTCTCTGGAAGTTCGAGACCCCCAAATTCATGGTCACCGTTAGTCTTGATCTTTCATCTCACGCTTGAGCGCCTCAATAACACAACTGTCACAGGTCATTGATGCCCCCGGACATCGTGATTTCATCAAGAACATGATCACTGGTACCTCCCAGGCCGATTGTGCCATTCTCATCATCGCTGGTGGAACCGGTGAGTTCGAGGCTGGTATCTCCAAGGATGGTCAGACCCGCGAGCACGCCCTCCTCGCCTTCACCCTCGGTGTGCGTCAGCTCATCGTTGCCGTCAACAAGATGGACACCACCAAGGTGCGTTGTTTGGTTTTCCGTCCCCTAACATTTGATTCTGACTGCCAATACAGTGGAGTGAGGACCGTTTCACTGAAATCGTCAAGGAAGTCTCCACCTTCATCAAGAAGGTTGGTTACAACCCCAAGTCGGTTGCTTTCGTTCCCATCTCCGGATGGCACGGTGACAACATGTTGGAGGAGTCCCCCAAGTATGTTCATTTTAGTTTTATCTCCTGTGGCGTATGGACTGATTGTGTTTTCTCAGCATGCCCTGGTTCAAGGGCTGGACCAAGGAGACCAAGTCCGGTGTTTCCAAGGGTAAGACCCTTCTCGAGGCCATCGATGCCATCGAGCCCCCCGTCCGTCCCTCCGACAAGCCCCTCCGTCTCCCCCTCCAGGATGTCTACAAGATTGGCGGTATTGGCACGGTGCCCGTTGGACGTGTTGAGACCGGTATCATCAAGGCTGGCATGGTCGTCAACTTCGCTCCTTCCAACGTGACCACTGAAGTCAAGTCCGTTGAGATGCATCACGAGCAGCTTGAGCAGGGTAACCCCGGTGACAACGTCGGCTTCAACGTCAAGTGAGTGTTTGGTCGTATTTGATTTGGAGGCTGTATCTGACTTTTTTTGCAGGAACGTGTCGGTCAAGGATATCCGTCGTGGAAACGTCGCTTCCAACTCCAAGGATGACCCCGCCAAGGAGGCCGCATCCTTCAACGCCCAGGTCATCGTCCTCAACCACCCCGGTCAGATCGGTGCTGGTTACGCACCCGTCCTCGATTGCCACACTGCCCACATTGCCTGCAAGTTCGCCGAGCTCATCGAGAAGATCGATCGCCGAACTGGTAAGGTCATGGAGGCCAGCCCCAAATTCGTCAAGTCTGGCGATGCCTGCATAGTCAAGCTCATCCCCTCCAAGCCAATGGTACGTCACTGATCAATCTAGCCGAACGAAGCGATGTTGACTGTCATTTAATAGTGTGTTGAGTCGTACAACGAGTACCCTCCTCTCGGTCGTTTCGCCGTCCGTGACATGAGGCAGACCGTTGCCGTCGGTATCATCAAGAGCGTCGACAAGTCTGAGAAGGCCGGCGGAAAGGGTGTGTATATTATTTCCGATTACCATGATTCATCCACTGACGCTCATCTTCTCTCAGTGACCAAGTCGGCGGAGAAGGCTGCCAAGAAGAAGTAAATAGATGTAGAATCATTGTATCTTTTCTCATCTTTTCCTTTCTTTTTCTCCTCCATCTCGGTGGTCCTACCAATGTTGTTACATCACGCTATTTTGTATCCACGATAACAATACTGGCGGCGGGAGCTCAGGCTTCACTGGCCCTCGCTGCATGTACTTTAATGACGTTGTTGAGCTCAAAAATATACAATTCGGTGTATGTGTACAATCTACGACAGATAATCATGTAAACAGATCAGCAGACGTGCTCAATTGGTTTGTTATCGGAGGCCCTTGGACCAAGATCACGACCGACGGTGCGCTCGAACACTTCCATCATGAAGGTAAATAGCGATCGTGTCAGTGCAGCGTCCCACCGGCCTTTGGATTGTTCGTCGCGGATGAAGGCGTGTTGTGCTTGTACCTCAAGGAACTAACACTAGATAGTCAGTGATATTTTACGCGTATTGGGACGATGACCTACCGAAACTGTGACATCGGTGTCTTCAAGCGTCTTCCGAATCAGATCACGTCCATCGCGAGGAACATGAGTATCCTGCTCGAATTATCAAAATACATCTACTCCCGGCCGAGTGAAAAGACACACCTGCTTTCCAAAGATCATCTAAAGGGCGGGATAGCGTGAAGGTATAGGTGAAGTGAATGTAAATCCTTATGGAGTGGTACATACCACCAATTCTCCTTTACCCGTCAAGTCGCCCTTGCGCACGCGGACAAGAGAGTCATCTTGCTTCCCTTTGCCTAGTGTGGCGCTATGGACGTCGGTAGCAAAGAAGCAGACAGAGGACAGGACGCGGGGGTCGAAGGCAGCCTAGAATTCGACAGGTTCAACGATGCTTTTGAGTTCGAGGTGGGTAAGACTAACGCGGAATGCCTATAAATTATATTGAAGGTCAGGAATTTGGTGTCAGGGGAGGACGTACGAGATGTCCTCCGAGACACATTCCCGTTGCTACAAAAGAGATTCTCAGATGCAGGTCCGTAAGGTCAACAATTAATGGAGTACCAACCAGCAATGCGACCGTTGCAGTTGGGAAGAGACGTTAACAAGTCGACAGATAATGTTGCATCCTGACCCGCTAGATGAGATGGCAGCAGTACTCGGATAGCTATCCCCGTACCTCGTCATAGGCAGCGAGCTCCTTCTCAATCTATCGTAAAGTAGATTGGCCTTCAGCACATGAGAATTTCGGAATGCCCGTTGAGAAGCTCACTTTATACTTGTTACCCCTGTCAGTTCCTGGAGGAAGAGTGAGTAAATCCACGACTTCAGAGTGCGCATTTAGTGGAAATAATACCCTCAACGTCATACGGAATGGCCTCCGGACCCTCAAACTCATGATATGTAGAGGGACACGCTGCAACACATGGCTTGAGTACAGCAGCTCAGGATTACCGAAGAACGACCTCACCGACAACATAGCCCTGACTGGCAATCTGGCCTGCGAATCGCTCGACGGGACCTGTCACTTGATAGATTTCACTATTATGCGACAGCATTTAGTGGACCATGCTGTGATTCGATATCTGACGCGTCCCCGAGTACCTGAAGACAACAACACCTGGATATGAATCAGTACATGTACATGGGTACTGTAGGCGAACCGGAATCGACTCAAACCTGGAAACTTTGCCTGAGGATAATTGGCAACGACTGGGGCGATGATGAAGATCCTTATGGGTGCGCCATTGGCGTCTAGCTTCGTAGGGACGTCGTGATAGGTCTTGGTGATAAGCATTTTGTGTTGAAGATCAAGAGAGCGAAAGGAAAGACTTGAAGAGATCTAGAGTTATCGATCGGTGTTTGATTCCTTCCCCTATCTTTGCAACTCCCGACCATGTCACTTTTACCGAACCTCATTGATAGTCCTCGACCACATCAGCCACTGCTTCTTATTCAATCCTCTGCAGCCCAGTCAGGACTTTCAATACTTCGCCAGTCATTGCAAAAGAACCTCGAGGCAAAAGCTAGTAAAGGCTCACCTACAAAAACACTCTTGTTCTGCTTTCTGCATCCGCCGTCCTGTCTCGTAGTAGATGAATCTTCCATTGATACGGAAAGGCTCGCGGTGCATGACTATCTAGACAATATCCCAGGATATCTTGATAGTTGGTCAGATTGCAGGCACGCAATCTTATCGGCGGTCAATGAAGGTGAGCACATTGCAGCACAGTGTCCGATTCTTTAAACTGATGCAATCCAGCTGGCTCGCAGCCTCTAAATGTGGTACTAGACTCTGTTGATACTCTCTACGAAGATATTGGGTCGCTGTCCGAAACGTACAAGTTTCTCCGTAAACTGTTGACCGCCTTGAGCTCTGGCCCAAGTACTTTCTGCACATTTTCAAGCTCTTCCGCAATAATTAATGCGTTCTTCAGGTCCAAGCCGTTTAGTCTTGCACATACAATCCCCCTCAGCCCTCATTCCTCTTCTCACCCAAATATCTTTCTCTCCCTCCCTTGTCCACTTGATTGCACATCCTCCCGCTCTTCTCTATCATATCGCGACAGAATACATGACCCCACCTCCACCTGCCTCGGAAGACGCCAAGTTCTGGGGCGTGTTTCTACCTATCCGCGAGCGAGAGTACGAGACTGAACGTTTGGTCTTCGGTTCAAATGGAGAGGGGAGCGGGGACAGTCTGCAGTTTGTTGTCGAAGTGCTCGTCAGAGGTCCAACGGAAGGCCCCGGTCGCAGAAAAGGAGTTGAGAGAGTCCTGGAGGGCTGGAATGATGATACACACGGACCCTGTGAGCTGATCAAACTGGAGAGCTTGAAGAGCCTGTGGAAGAGTAGAATACCGGAGAATGTGATGAAAGTTCTCTCTATTGCGTCTCACTGTCACTCACTTCACCCTTTTTCAGTCTGCTCCAGATCCAACACAAAACGTCTCGTTCAATCTTAATCTCACTCCAGCACAGCAACAGTCTCGTGCTCAAGTTCCTCTTCCGTATGCCCATGATGGTACGAGTACACCCTTCTACATTGCTCCACATTGACGTTAACGATTTCCAGGAAAACCGTCTGAGAGTACACTGTCGTCCGGAGCTATATTTTACGATCCGGATTCAGCAGATGATATCGACGACGATGATCCAGACGAGGACTTGGATATCTAAACGCGCAGAACACTGTTTATACAATGACCTTCGAATGTATTATCAATGTATCCTTCACTGTATTGATGATGGGGAGTCTGATGCTACGAGAGATGAAAAACATGGAAACTTGTCTGCTGGAGACAATCTGGAAACTCTTAAGAGCTTGATAGGTGTAGAACCTGGTAAGCACAAAGTCTCGATGCACAATCTACAAAAGCCCAGGGATGAAATTAGAGAGCGCGGAAAATGAATACCGACGCGCTTGATTCGGTCCCGATGAGCGTCGCCTCTCCTCAGTCTCCTCGGTCGGGAGAGTGGAGATAGCAAGTGTGTCAGGCGTACTAACTGGCCTCGGTGCTGCGATTGTAACCGAGGGTCTTGGGCGCCTCGCTGAGGTTGTTTCCAATCGAGAAGACAATCGGGTACGTGGCACATTCGAGCGATGAACATCCGACGCAGGAGAATCCATAAGGGTCGCGGGATTGAAGTTTTCAGCATCCAGATAGAAGACTCTACCACGGGTTGAGGTAAAGGGCAAAGCAGACAGCGGTCTTGGTCGGTTACTAGAGGCAGATACCGAAATGGCAGCGCTGGGGTGGCGATGGAGTCTGGTAAGATTGGTCAAAGCTGAGAGCGAGAAGCGGCGAGTTGATTCCTTTTTAGCGGCAGATGCTGGTCTAGGGGTTGGTTCGGCATGTGCAAGATCGAGAGAACAAATGGGAGTTACTCCGGGATTTGAAACATGACTGATAGTAGATGCATTGGCGGACGAGACTTGTAGGACAGATGTTCTAGTCGAATTTCCATTCGATGGTGCTTGGAGAAGTGACGATCCAGTTCCAGAGGTGTATGTTTGTGCAGTAAGGACAGGGCGTACTCTTCGCGTTCGTTGCTACATGTTCCGGATTAGCTGCGCGCCATTGTACCAATCAAGAATTCAAACTTACATTCAAGCCTGGTGGTGGGGGGATAGCGAGTGGGAGCGGTATGTGGTTGTCGAGTCCTATGCTGCTGAGATCGAGGTGCGGAAGAGACTCAAGAATTTGCTCGATCTCAGGTAGTTCCACCTCTGATGGAGAAGGAACACCATGGTGCAGGAGCATATCGTCATCCTCCTGAGCGATAGTGCTCACATCAACATCGACTTCCAAAATCTCCTTCCGATCCCTCCTTGCCTTTCGCCTGAGGAGTGACTTCACTTTCACGCCCAGATGCTTGACTTTCCGAAATAGTCCAGGTTTTCCGAGTCGGGAAGCTCCATGGATAGAGTCTGCCGGAACAGAATGTCCAAGGTGTGCTCCTTCACTAGGAAAGTCGATGTCAGAGCAGTGAACGAAAGACTCTGTCTGATCATCCTGTACAGCCGGACTGTCCCGCATTTCTATGAGAATGGGTTCGATGTGAGGACCGTCTGCCGTCCAGGCTGAAGACATCACGGCAGTGGCGTATTCCGCTCCAGTAGCGCTAGTCTCTCGCACATCCGGACCGACGAATTGGTCTGGTCCAGGGCCAGGAGAAAAGGCCGGCGAAGAAAGCTCGGAAGACGGCGTGAAAGCGGGTGAGGGGAATCTCAGAAGATGTTCGTTGCCTCCGGTATCTAGCAGAGCTCCGAAGGACGACGAGGTAAGGGAAAGAGACAGAGACAGCGATCTAGGTGAAGTTGGAGCAAGAGAGAGGAACGAGTAAGGTTCTTCTGCAGAAGGTAATGACAATGTCCAGGGAGCATCCTGAGAAGCTGCAGGTGCTCTGACGGGATTGTCTGGGGCTTCCAAATACACGCTATCATCAACAGGGGTGCCAGGTAAAGAGAGATTGGTCAACATTGGAACACTGGGAGAAGCTATGTCGGGGATCGATGGCGAGGAGGGGGCTAAATCTTCGGGATGTCTTCCAGATAACGATAGCCCGCGTCTTCTCATCTCACGTCGCGCAGACAAGGGCGACGGACTGGGAGAGGGCGACCGAAGCATGTCTGAATCGTCATAATCGCTTCCATAGCTTGTAAGCCATGAAGGCGAACTGGAATCGTCCTGAAACGACTGTTCACCGAAGGCAGCTGCAAAGGGAAGACGATTGGATGACGTAGGTGACCTAAAGACGATCGGAGACAGTGTAGGCGAGTCCGCCGACGTCGGAGAAGAACGTGTAGGTGAGGAGGTCATGGAATTGGGTGTGGATACGGCTAGAAGAGGCCGCTGAGAGCGATGCGACTGAGACGGAGATGAGGCTTGTCCGTCGGAAAATACATCATTGCAGTCAAGACCTTGCCCAGGAATGCTTCGCCTCTGGCGGGAGTAAGGTTGAGGAGAGGGACCAGTACTCGAGTTTTGACTCAGGGCTGGACTAGGAAGCTGATGTATGCGCGTTTCTTGCACTGTATGGCTACCAGCAGACGCCTCGGAAGACGGTCCCTTTGCAAAGCGAGGTAGCTTGGTGAAGCCAAGACGCTCGGGTGAATAGCCCGTGTAAGATGTGTTGAGCGACATGTCCTGTTGAGTCATGATACCGTTAGAAGCGCGTGTGTGAAAGGTGTATGCAGACTCACTCGAGACATAGAGAGGGTATTTTCATTCTACAAGAGAGCCCGAAAGTCAGTTTAGCATATATATATGAATGGGCCACGCATATACGTACTGTTGTATATTTCGTGAGGTCCGAATCATCTGATGGAACAGAGCGGGAGCTGCTCGCCACACCCTCCGTTAATCCAGGAACAGAGCTGGACGATGGAAATAATTTGGCAGACTCCAAAGGGCTGGCCAGCGCCTGCGAAAGGCGCTTATGGAAATTGAGGACATGGTCCAAGTTTCGTGTATCAGGCAACGGAGGAGACGTCGTCGAGGTATCGAATCCAGGCACATAGTTATCAGGAATGCTTTGCAGTGTCGGATAAGTGAAGGATCTTGCATGCAACGGTGTTGGTGGCCAAGCACCTGGAAGAGCGGGAGACGGACTGCGAGTTCGACTG
>CEMG01179863.1:0-14223 GCA_001179705.1 Baeospora myosura
ACGCACTCTGAACCCGTCGCATCCTCTATCCAACCAGAACTTCATCAGATCCCAAACGGCCTTCCTAACTTCTGGATTCTCCCAGTTCAGATCCGGCTGCTTCGCAACGTACAGGTGGAGATAGTATTCTTCTGTTTCTGCATCGTACTCCCATGCAGAGCCTAGAGTAAGATGTAAGAAGGGAGATCAGATGGAGTAAAGTACATAATGAATGGCGCAGACCTTGGAAAACCGACTTCCAATTGTTTGGCGGTTGTCTGTTCCCTTCCGAGTCGTACTTCGGGGGTCTCCAGATATACCAGTCGCGTTTGGGATTGTTAATCTTGCTAGCTCTCGACTGGACAAACCAGTCGTGCTACAAAAGTTGTTTTAGTCAACGGGTATTATGGGGCGGTCCGACAACGAATGATTACTTCGTCAGATGTATGGTTCACAACAAGATCCATCCTAGCAGGTGAATAGTACACCGTAAGCTGCATAGCTCTGGGTGACAGTGAAATGGAACGCACATGAGCTTCATACCACGATCATGGACCCCATTCAACAAGTTATCCCAATCCTCCAGCGTCCCATACCGCGGATCGATTGCACGGTAATCAGCACTGGAATAGGTGAACATGTGGCCGATGAAGGAAGCATGAACAGACATACATATCATAACCCATATCCGCCAACGGCGACCGATAGATGGGCGAAAGCCATAGTACGTCTACACCGAGATCTTTGAGATAATCGAGCTTCGACGAGATACCGTTCAGGTCGCCAAAGCCATCTCCGTTGGAGTCGAAGAAGGAGATGGGGTATATCTGATAGACGGTGGATTCCTTCCACCAAGCGCGAGATTGTTCAGGTAGAGAGAGAGATGTAGTCATTGCAATATTGGCTTTGCGGTGAGGAGATGATGACGGAAGAAGGCAGAGACTCGGAGATAATAGGAGGCTCGGCCGCCCGCGCCGACAGATCGATCATAACATATGATCAATGACGAAGCGGGGTCGGTTTTTCTGAGTACCTGAATCTTTCCTCAATTCGTCAATATTCAATGCTCAAGGAGGAGGCAACGGTAGAATCCAAGTACTCGTGGGAACATGACTATACCGTATACGACCATACCGTCTGAAAGTCAGAGCATGGCCATTCTATCAGAAGAGCCTCTCCGTCGCACTGGACACCAGATTGTCACCAGAGCGACCACTGGCAGTCCATGCAATGATCTTACACATGTTTCACCGATTTCTAGCGCCATTTTACGCGTTTTCCTGGTCTGATTTGCCGTAGTACCTCCCGATGTCCCGGTCCAGTGCCAATGGTACTTAGACACTTGCTGTCCTACAGGCTTCAGTCGTTCATTCTGCCAGTGTAGATGCGGCACGTCGCCGTTTATTGCGAGAGATGGTACAGAGTGACTCTAATTCCAATAATTTGTCGTGACTTGTCTGACATGATCGGCTACTCTGAGGAGGATATGAGGATATGGAGGAGGAGATCATGGATGTACGAGTTCAAAATAATAGCGTGCGAAAAATTAGGACGGAAGTAGCATGACCCCTTGTTGAAGTTCATTTTTCGTCAAATCTTCGGAGTCCTTCCCTGTTCCATCTTCTCGACAAACTCCTCGTCCTTCACTGCTACAACCACACAGAGGCTGCTCTTATCGACGTTTCCGAATCCTCGTAACGCGCTCTAGCCGGGAGAACATTGCATTCAGACAGCGGTGTGCGACCGAGGAGCTGGAAAAGTCTGAGATAACTCTGATGCGTTCTCATCAGGAAAACAGGTCAAAACACTTGGGCGGCTTTGGCTTTCAGAATTCGTCTTTCCGTGTCTTGGGCTTTGAGATAGTAGCTTTATATGTCTTGGGCTTTGGCGATCACATCTTTCGTCTTTCGAGTAGGTGTCTTTCATATGTGGCACTGGTGTCCTCCCAGAATCCCATTTAGTCTTCGCGAATACTGTACGGAATATATCATAACTATCACTACCGCCCATTAGCAATTTAATCTTCGTACAAACGACACTGCTCTCTGACATCCCCCTGAAATTCCATTTCAGCCAAGGTCTCCAGATTGTCCCAGACAAGCTCCTGCTGGCACATCATACGACAACGGATAGAAAGGAATTTCTCTGTCTCAATATCAGACTGTGTCGTTAATAGTAACTGCTCGCAAACGTTCAGCTGGAATTTGAGCGAGTCGTGATTTCGGTACATGTTGCATCGGGGACAGTCATAGCACACCGGCCTTTTCGTGGCAGTTTGATGGGAGTCGCCTGCTAGCCTTGGAAAGGGTGAGAGAGGGTGTATACCGTTCGCATAGGATTCCTAAGATGGTCAGGATCAGAGACTCAAATTGGATGTATCGGAGTGTGATGATTATAACTCACCAGCATGGACTCTGTTTCCTGGGAGCTCAGTTCAACGAGAAACTGACTCTCTCGTTGGATTCTCAGCAGCCTCCTGTCTTCTTCCATCTCAGCTTGAAACATGACTTCCAATGAATCTGCTATTGATGTCTCTGACACGCGTGTTTCCCCAGTAGAGCTGACACATTTGCCTAATGATAGAGGCAGTGAGTGTGTTGTAGGACGGTACAATGGTGAGTTGCACGCACCTTTCTCAAATACTTCCAATCCGACGACAGTTGCCTGACTCAAATCATAACCATCCTGTGACGTGAAGGTGAAGTCATACGGCGACTCGTCCCGTATACATTGCAAGAGGTGACGCAATTCTTCTGAGGAATCAGAATTTAGCGAGTCATCAGAGGTCGCCAGAGATACCACCGATAGCGAAGGAGATCCAGGAGCGACACTTTGAGTGAGAGGTTGGATCATGGTCGTGGTGAGTGGTGCAATTTTTTTCGTCCCTCCTTTGGGATGGGTAACGTGACTGATTTGACGCGACACGAATTCATCTTGGAATTCATGCCACCGTGCTTGAGAAAGCACCTCTGATCTACAGGTACATTATAGGGCGCCGTCTGTGAACATAGCTAATACATTGTGCTAGAACGCAATCTCATGAGACTGATGGTCTGCGTACTTATTTATGTAAAATGCCTGAAACGCATCGAGCGAGTCGATATCCTGGAGAGTACGGGGCACCCGGTCCTCGCCTGAGATACCTATTAAGTGGGCTGACCGGATGACAGTATCGAGGTCAATGACATGCATGTTCTCGTCACCTGCACCATCCAATTCAGCCTCCACTCTCCAGAGTCCCGTCTCCGGACATGGTGTTTCGCCAATCTGCGAAAATCGAGTCACCAGAGCGCAGGAATGATGTACTCCTTCATGTGAAAGGTCGAAAAAGATATGTATGCGGGTAGCGAGGAGTCCACGAAACCCTGGAAGGGTCATGGCCCCAGTGTGACGTGGCACATATGCACAATCGTTACGGGCCGCCCCCTTGCGCCAGGATCGTACAGCGCGGATTCGCTCTCGAAACATGCCGCCGGTACCCGATTGATCACTGGGAGCATAAAAGGTAGCAACGGCTGAAGGGAAGACACGAACTTTGCCACTGTAGTGTGGGCAGTTCGCAATAGGTACTTGTAAGAGGTTCCCATTGAACTCGGGGTGGTCCTGGGAGAATAGAAACCGACGAATGGCGTGCGGAAGTTGTGGGAGGTTGATGAATTCTGAAAGGGCTTGTGCATTACGTGGATAGTTGGATACTGTAGAGTGAACAAGTCAGGAGAGTATTTCAAAACTGGAGAGAAACGTAACATACTTGGCTTCCTTGCCAGTTGCACGCCGCTAGGGGTATCCTTGCCCTCAACCGCACCACCGTCATCATCGTCCTCGTTTTCATCATAGTCAGGAGCATCGTGCCGAGGAGCAGGCTCTGGAGGTACTTCCACACGGGCCCTAGTCGTCAACATACCGCGTGATGCAAAGTCGACTCTGCTTGCGGCGAGCTTATCCATTCGCTGATTGGTCAGAAGCATCTGGCCGAGCGCATTGTAATGATTGGAACGTCGCCAAGGCTCTTTGACGGCTTTGATGTGCTTTGACTCAGTGATAGACGAGCATAGCCCATTCGGTGCACCAAACTCCTGGATGAGGTAACGATAGTGTACCATGGAGTGCTGACGTGGAAGGGAAAAGCCGTCTTCACGTACTCCAACCTCATCGAAGATTACACGTTCTTTGTGATAACGCGTGAGAGCGGCCTCGATGGCGATCAACGTGTCCTCGTCTATGGTGTTGCGACGAACAAGGTAACAGAATTCCAGGAAGGCGCTAATGGCCCGGACCATCTGAGGCGGGACATGCCCAGAGATGGCAGGGAGATAAATCTGTATGCATACCAGACATGGTGAATTCTAGAGAGTCTGCGTCTAAGAAATTCACGACATACCTTCATCAGAGCCTTGGAGTCATCCCCTGTCCACTGCTTGAATCCCCGCCCTTGCGGAAAATGACGAAGCCCGGGGAACGGAGGCACGACAGCAATGCTAGAGGGACGGGCAGGTCAGAACCCCCTAAGTAGCACCAGTATGAACATTGCACTTACCGACGATCAATATCTGCCAGTCTACGCTCAGCCCCAGCCTTTCCGTATGTGATGTGCAGGTACTTTCCGACCCAATCGACAAGATGGTCTTTAAACGTACCCTTGATGAGTTGGTGTAGAAGGTCAGGGGACAAAAGTTCGTGTATGTTTGCACGTGGAAAATGGTGGGCAAATGGCTGGCAAAGCAAGGTCAATACGATGGCATCGAGTGGGGGGTAAAAAATGACATACCAGGACATCGTGGACAACACCATATTGATCCCACATCTCTTGCTTGCCCATCGAACGCTGCAAATGCTCTGTGTGTTCCTTCGATCGACGCCCTCCCTCCCCATCCAAGTCCTTCGCCGAAGCAGTACATCTATTATGGTAGAATAATTAGTAAGAAAGTGATAAGAAAACGAGGTAGAAACTTACCGTGCACACCAACCCTGGACGACACAGGCAATCAAGACCTGCTCCGGATAATCACCAATGAAAGGACCGAGGGCATAGACGACTCGTCGGTAGTATCCATCCCCAAAGTATACGACTTCTGGAACTGTCATAGCGGGCCTGAGGGGCCAAAGAATCTCGCGGAGGGATTCATGGAAGATATGGCGCCGAAAGGTTCGAAAGTCGAGATCATCCTGGTAGTCGCGTTCGGCTTTAAATACAGTCAGTAATCACAGACGAAGATTCGTGGCAACACTTACATTTGGGGATAGAGAGAAATGCAAAAAGCGTGACTCCATCGCGATGAGCCCGACGAACGTTGTTGTGAATGTTGCCATTTGTGAGGTAGACTGGGTAGAAGTCGTTTTGACCTGTAGCGACAGAGACAGTAGTCTTGTCACTGCCAAGTATACCCGCACAGAGCAGAGCATTTTCTGTAGCGGGATCTTGGGCGATGATATCCTGGAAATGGTTCAGTTCGGACGATAGAATTACAGTCACAAAGACGTACCGCTTGCCGCCACGCCCAATTCCCTGACATGAAATCACAGTATTCACGCTTATCTCCCACAAGACTGAACACTTGCTTGGGTGCGAAATCCATCTCTCCTTTGAAATCGGGGTTGCCAAGTTGATTGTGAAGGATAGTACGCGGATCGCGGTACCACACCTCAAATTTCTTTGTTTTCCACGAAGCCACTTCACCCTCCCCCATCTCCCCGTTGTACTGAAGGGAGAATGACTTCCATGGTGCATCCCCAACCTCTGTGGCATCAATGACATTATACAAATCCTCGTGGTCAGCAAATGGAGGCTCTACGTCGGGGGGGAGAGTGCTAGCCCATGCATCGAGCAAGGAATTGATGTTCCCGGCCGACATTTGCACTCTGCTGTAAACCAGATCAGCAATCTCAAACTGAGCCCGGTTGTCATAGGGACTGTAGTCGTCAGGTGGTGGTCGTACACGTTCAGGAGGAGGTGCGTTTGGTGGGAGAAAATTGCCTTGAGCATCACAATGCTTCCCTGAATGATAAGTATATTCTGTCAGGTCCATGTGCAATGTCGAGTGTTGGGCTTGTCAACATACCTGTTAATTTGGGATGGTAGCGGACTCGGTGTCTTCCAGGTGCAGGAGGTGGCTGCTCGCGCGCTGGAGACCCCGTACCAGCCCGAAACCCCTCGTTGAAGAGGTTGAGCTCATCTTCAAAATTGAAATCATCGTTGTTGTTGTCTGCTCTCGGTGCGTGGGGTGCAAAGGCTGGTTGCTGAGGAATATGTGCATGGTGATTAGGCTGTGGAGGCGGGACAGGAGCCGAAGGATCGAAACCAGGATGCATTATTGACATATGAATGGAACGACCAGCGACAGTTTTGGACAGTGTCTTGCAGTGAGGAAATTTGCACGGAATGTCCCTCGGTTGGTGAACCTTTCGGTGTGGTGGCATTCTGTCTGTAGCTAATACTGGTGATAAAGCTAGATCTGTGCGGTGTGGATTGTGAGTCAGGATTTTGTCAAAGTCGAAAAATGACGCGTACCTTACTACGCGAGGGCGACTTCTCCCACGACCTACGCACACCCAATATTTTCACCTGAATCTCCACCTTCCATCCTAATTCCTCCATCCACAATGGTAGTCGAGACACGCCCCCGAAACAAAGACCAGCACCCCGGTAAAGTAGACATGGAGCCTGAGACCACCAAGCGTGGTCCACGTCGCACTCCTGCAGAAATGGCGGCTGCGCGTGCGTTGACCAAAGCGAATCGCAAAAAAGAGAAACAGGTTTACAAAGACGACAAGAAGAAAAAGGAAGTTCAACTTACAGCTCTCGCTGATGTCGAGGACAAGTTGGCTCGCGAAGACGTAGCCTATGCGCACAATGCCAATCATCCTCCAGGATCCGACATGAGCACGCCAAAGCCTAAAAAAAAAGCGACGACTACGATTCCTATTGTCCCAAGCAAAGAGCAAAGTTAGTAGCCTTGATTGTTGTGATACTCGTACTAGGGCTTACCTCAAATGTTCTAGATGCTGGAGGTTCGGCATCCGAGCTTGTTGTGGCTGGTGTAGTAGTCGAACCGCTTAGCGCTGAAGATGTAACTGCAATCGCAAAGGCTGTCATTGCACGGCCAAAGCCAGTGATGACTGTCGGTACGAGGCAAGGTGGTCGTCGCAGCACAGTTGAAGGCAAGTAGTCATTATCTTCTTGTTCACTCTTGCGCTGAGATTTACCTGAAGATGCACAAGGAGAGGAGGAGTTAGTTACACTGCCTCATCACAGAAAGACAGAGACTCCAAAATCAACTGACTCTGAGACTTCGAGTCGTTCGGTCGAGATGGAAGAATCTGGTACGTGGCGGCCCGTCATTTCTCTCTTGAACACTTCCGCTGCTGATAGACTTGTATGCTGATGCAGATGTAGAGATGCTCGACGGGACTGAAGGTTCGGCCCACGAGGAGGAGGATAAGGCCACGGCGTCTCAAGATAGTGGTGAATGGGAGAGCGACGATGATGGAAAAAAGATCAAGCCTTTCAGGGTTACGCGTGCTCATGTCAACGAGGCTCGCTTCACAGCAGCTTCAACTGGAACACCTGTTGCGCGAGAGAGGGTCGGGAAACGCAAAGACCGTGATGGTGATGTTGAGGAACAAAGGTGTGCCCAAGTTTGGATCGTTTTTCTCACACTTCATCTTTTCCTTCCCTCGCAGCACACCCATCCCCGAACCACGCAAGAAAGTCGCTAAGCCTACTCCAGCACCCGCACCTGCACCCATCGTCAAAGCTGCTCTCAAAAAGGACTGGGAAGGACTTCGAAAGCCTGGGAACAGAAAGCCACCTGCCGTCGTCCCCGATGCTCCCGCCCCCATGGCGGAATTTGGGGGGCCTGCAATCGACAACGACATGCACGAAAATGTTGAGCGTCCGAAAAAGGGCACGGGCCCTACTAAGGCTGAAGGCCCACCTGAAGCCAAAGCAAGTCCTTCCAGTTCTGTCTCTACACGAATGAAGGTACTAACTAGATTGTTTGTCATATCCATACAGCCTGTCCCTCCGATAACCATCACTCATCAGCCTACGAAAACCATGACCAAGAAGCAGCTGCGAGGTGGCCAACAGAAGTGGAACTTGGGTCACCTGCCCGCCGGGAACACGACCAATGTGAACATCGCCACTCGGTTCACCAACGAACTCATACCTCGCGCCAGAGAGCTAGCCGGCACGCTCAATCCCTGGGTTGTCCTGTCAACAGAGCAATGCCAGGTGCTAGTTGACACAGTCTACCCTGAGGAAGGGTTTGTTTTAGTCCATGGCGACGTTTGGACAGATCTTGTGAGTCAACATCATACTTGCTGGTAATCTACTCAACCTCTTTCAGATCGGATATCGCGTTGGAGACTGGCGCTCACCAATTGGTCAAGCTGGTGTGGATTCAATCAAGGCACTCGTTGACACCATCCGTGCTACCGTGGGTACGGATGACAATTCAGATTCGGATTCGGATGGCGAGAAAAATGCAGGAATCGGCTCCGACTTGGATAAGGAGGTCGCTGAATGGATTGCGTGGTATCTGGAGAGAGACGTAGAAGCAGGGACTTCACCTTACCTATGGCAGCTTTGGAACGACGGGAAAAAGAAGCATGTGAGTTGCACCTACATGTCTCTTCTATTGCTTTGCTAACTACGAGTTTTTACAGGGCCAATTTCAGAGTGAACCCATCGCCCGGGCATTCGCCGTTCATCTCTCCGAACTGGACAACATTCCTGCTGCCAAGCGTTCGACTGAGAGGGCGAAAGGCGCATTGGCTTTAGCGATACAGTCGGTAAGTCAGTTCGAGGTTCTATGTATTCTAATCAATGATATTGAAGTCCCACAGGTTGAGCGAGCCCTTAACATGATGAAGACCGGGGTTTTCGTTACCCCTCCAGGCCTGACCGGCCAATTTTCGCGCGCTAACTACGGTGATTACTCTGTCAAAGTCGACAAGCCTGACCCCAAAACCGGCAAGAACAAAACATCCAACAAACCGATCAAGCGTGCCACAAAATATTGGAAGACCATGGCCACCTTCACCGACAAAGAGTGGGATGAAGTCTACGCTGCAGCCGAGGTCTTCAAGGAGAAGAAGAAATCCGTCATCGTCATTGATGATGACTCCGATGTGGGCGAGGCGGAATCATCGGACAGTGAGCCAGTGCTCCATTCTGACATCTAGTCGCCGGGAACGTTTTACGTGCATCGCATTCCGGTACGTCTCCAGTGCATCTTCCACATTCACCTTCTCATTCGAACATATCTCATGCAGCCTGCATCCGAGTCGGACCTCGGTTCTCGCCCCTTCAAATCATCACTGTCTTTACTATGTTCACCACCCGACTTTTGGCATTACTCTTATTTTCAGTCATATTTTCAGTCATCATCGTACCATCCTCATATGTAGCACTATGATCACGGCTAATATTATATGACCCCGAGTCGCTTTCCACTTGCAGTCCGTCTTCTCTGAGGTCTTTAGGCACATATGTGAGCAATCAGTACATGTCTTTGTAGGGTCGCGAGAGTCTTTGATCAGCTTTACAAGACGGAACAGTCTTTCAAAGAACACCCAACCTACTTTGGAAAGATCGCTTGGCTTTCTAAAGATGTCGTCTTTGGTGGCTTTGAAAGTCGCAACGTCTTTCTAAAGCCATCAAAGACCCCAAAGCAAACGGGGCCGTTTTCCTGATGCTTACCAGGACCATGTCGCCTACGATGCTGGCTTGCTTTCGGAGCGACTTCGGGCTGTCAGGTAAGTATTCCAATTGAATAACTAACTATGAGAGGAAAAGCATAGACAATATCTCGTGCGCTAAAGCATCTTGCTCCGCGTCAAATTGAGACACTCGTGAAGAATCGGACGGTGCAGGAGTCGCATTGGGAATTATTGATCGTAGTGTCCAATGGAGCCGTAGTAGGAAATACCATTGACTCAAGAGAAAGGCCCTTTATCGCAAGGAACGCCGCAGACCTCGGGATGTGGGGGTTGATAGCAAGTCAACTGCTCGAGTCGCTTCCTTTATCTACTCGAGAAGTTGCCCGGAAAGTTAGATGCAGAAAGTTGATCGACAAGACCAATGAGGCCCATACCGCAGTCAGAACATCGTCGCTTCCTACCGTAATACCCGGAGCTGTCAGTCAGGTGTAAGTTTGCTTAGGTATCATTCATTGCGGACATCGGTGATTGAGCGTGATTGATCTTTCGCTGTCCATACACGTTAACATTCAGTGACTCTCCCTTCCGACCGATGATTGACCACGTAAGAAAAGGCATGATTGTACTGACTCTTTAGAGACATGAATGGGAGCGGCGCATGTGCCGGTCGATTACTATGATAAGGGATAGTCCACAAGTGAGCCATCAGACTACCGTCGAGTAGGTGAGATAAGACCACTGATACCACAGCGGCGTATAAATACGTCGAATGTCGACTCTTAGTACGCAACGTGAACGCACACGAACCCTTGCCTAAAACATCAAAGGCCATGGACGTCCATTCACGCCTCATAGCAGTTCTACTTCTTATCGTCATGGTGGCAGCATATCGTACGCCGAACCAGAAACCCCCGTCTCCTGATTTCGATAATATTCTGTGAGTGTTGTCCGTAGAGCGGATCTGACATACTCAATAATATTATCGCCTTTCAGCGAGTGTGGAGAGGACTGCATTGCGTGACTCGCTCTTTCGACGATAGAATGGAAGGCAAATTGGCAAGGGGTCTCTGAGAGGTTGAAACCGAGAGGGCCGGCACACATGCCAAGACGAAGATCTTGACGCTGTACAGATAGTCAAACTGATACCAATGAGTATCGACTCATAGAATATATGACGAAGTCTCATACTTACTATGGAGCTATTCATCAAGACAACGTCGCATGAAGAAGGGGAAGCAGCGCAACAGCACTTGTTGAGTGATACCATAGGGAAATACTGAACGGGCCTGAGATCTTTTCGAAGACCGCGATACTTATGAGCGAAAGATAGCCTGCTTCCGCAAAACCTAGTGAACGATCAAGATGAGGCCTTCACCTCGAGATTGAACACGCGGCGTCGGTGTTTGAGAGAACGTATGGGGATTGATTTGATAGAATGGGTGAATCAGCACTGAAACGCCTATAAGTACGCCGAACCTCAAGTGCAAGTATGCACCGTGAACAAACACAGACATGGTCCTTGATCCACGCCCCATCATGGCTCTACTTCTCATCCTCTTCCAAACGGTGAGGGCATATCCACCGTCGAACCAGAGACCACGTCTCCGTGAAGTTAAGGACTTACTGTAAGCTCTCCGTGTCCAGAGAATTCAACACATTGTTGATATGGTCGTCCTACAGAGGTTGCAATAGTACAAGCTGCATTGCATAAGTGGGCTTCGAGGCAACAGAAGCTGTAGCGAAGGAGAAGGGGACAAAGAGACTTGACGTGACTCCGATATTTGATCTTGGCGAGAGAGCGAGAACAGTTACCAGGGACGGGGAATTTTTTTTTGCTGCACGTATAGTCGCAGCTGATACCAATGAGTTTTATACTTGGCGATAGCCTTCGTTTAACCTCGCTTGAAGTTATAAATGTGGCGCGGAGGACTGATACTATTGAATACGAATCCCATGCGAGAGTGTATCTCTAGCCTTACAAGTAAAAGACTCACGAGTAAGGCTTCGAATGGATTGGGGAAAGCATAAAGAATCGCATCAGCTCTTGTTAGGTCAAGGAAAATACGGAACTGACCTGAGACCTCTCGAAGACTCGAATGTGGCCGATAAATGACCTGAATGAGAACCAATCCTGGTAAGCGATTGATTATCATGCTACCTCCGAGTGGGCGAGATCGGACCAGCATGCGGATCCGGGAGAGAATCAGTCAAGCAAGATAAGAAAGATGGGCTTCGGTGTTTCCGAGAGCGTATTTAGCTTCCGGCTTGGATGGAAGCGTAGTATGCCTCGCAGTGGAGGCGATGAATTGAAGCCATGACGGCGTGTATAAGTACGCCGAGTCTCAATTTCAAGTAAACAACGTGAGCGCACATAAGACGTTGGATTGACTATCAGACTCACATATCATGATAATACCTCAACGCATCCTCACGGCACTTCTCATTGTCGTCTTCCAACTGGTGGCGGCATATCCCACGCGGGACCAGAAACCGCGGCCTCCTGCAGAATTCGATGATATTCTGTGCGTCCCCCTTCCCGACAAAGGATTTGACATGCTGACAGTGGTCGCTCTACAGCTGTTGTGTGGCGTGACTGAGTCGTAGGGAAACAGAGAGCAGAGACGAGACGGCTAAGAAAATCCCAAGGGGGGTAGGAGAAAAGGTGGAGTTGAGAAAGCGGGAATGATGCCATGAATTGAGATGGATTTTTGCCTTCCCAATGTTCGCAGCTGATAAAAATGAGGATCATACTCCAAACGGAAGTCCGACTCGTTGAGACTCCGACTCCCGAGTATTCTGAGACGTGAGGTGGGCCAGTGCCACTGGCAGTCTCGGCCCTCAGTGCGAGCCGTATAGCTAAGCCCCTTCGAGCCAAATCTCTTTATTATTCAGCTTCGTCTTCCGTTTCGAAACATGGTCCGTTCCGTTATGATGTCGTATCCTCAGATATCTTAGAGTCCTGACCCCGATTCCGAGATTGTCACGTCGTCGATGTATCTGCCGGGTGCCGGGCTGTGCTGAGACTGTGGGCTTCGTAAGGCGTCAGTAAATTCGGACTCTTTGCGTGTCAGGATACGTATACATGACTCACTTCTTGTACTTAATCTTGATCGTACCCTATGCATCGCCCAAGGTCGGCAGGATAAGTACTTTGGTGATGCAAGTGTCTGTCTCTTGCTTTACATATTATGCCGACCGACCCGACGCATATGGAATGATACCATAGCGTTTGCCGTCAAAAGTAGATATTCACCGTCAAAGAGATGCATGGAGAGAAATGGGCACTGGAAACCACGACTTAATAGTGCAGAGAGAGCGTCTTCATGAGAAACGCGTCTCTGGGTCCAGCTTAATTCCCCCGGCATGTGGCTGTAGTAGATTCCATGCGAAATGTCGTCGACAGATCTGGAAGACTCATTCAGTGAAAGGGAGCTGTTGACGGGTCCAATAGTCACAATCTTCTCGGAGCTGAGCGCTGATTTAGCGGAAAGAGAGTCTGGTCAAGGAATTATGTTGTTCACGTTGAAGTTGGACGGAGAGCTGACGAACTAGCGATAGAATCTCGAAGGATCCCAAAAGAATACATGTTCAGCAAAGACACGACATCACGGATCTCTAGCAAAGTTTAGTCCAGTTATTCACTAGTCGTCAAAGATGTGTTTGCGGAAGGAAGGATGGAGAAAGGGGCTAGGAAAATGAAAAGGCATGAGGAAGATCGATGGCGTGGGAGCATTTGACATTTGAGTGCGCGTCGATTTGTGACGCGCACGTGCCTTGTCCTCAACTCCTCCATCGCAGTCATGGTCGCCACGCTGAAGATGTACTCAGGTTTACTCATCGACGTTATTGCTGCAAAAGAGCATCTCTCGACGCGTAGCCAACGAGAAATCGGTCATAATCTTACTTATATGATGCTCATGGTGAGCCTTTTCACGCTTTGCGATTTCTTACATCGTCTTCACGTTCCAGAGGGTCATCTTGTGTTCATTGTCACAGTCTCAGTTAAAGATTGCTTGACTACTTCGGCGCTTGGAAACAAACTACGTTCCTGACTCAGTTTTGGCTCGAAAATTTGCATTACGACTTGCGAAGATATATGTTGCCAGTGATTGCCGAATATGCTGGTGCACCGTGCGTTCTCTATACCTCTGTCTTTGGTTGTCAAGTCATTCTAACACTTGCTTTTAGTTATCATATCCACCGCTCCCCCTCATGGTGGCCTTCGCAAATCCATTAATCGTCTGCCCTGTGACATCGGAACGAAGGGTCGAGCCAGGCTCAGAGTCTGGTCAGGTCCAGTCAGTCTGGACTCTGCAGCGGTGAATCCGAACTCACTGGCATCTTGCTTATATTACTATGCAGAAACAGCTCGATCTACCTTCGGGTTTACATCTATCGTCGTTTCCAAATGACGCGTCATTCCAACGGAAGGAAGATCATGATGCGGAAGGAAGTTCAGACGATACGTGCGGTTGGTATGCACTCAATCCATCTCCATAGTATCCCTTACTGGTTCTTACTCTCCTACTTCATAGACTTAGCTCCCGAATCCATTGCCGCATGTCATGACGCTTTTGAGCC